>JASDQU010100473.1:53556-77073 GCA_032191745.1 Picea mariana | reverse complement strand
CGTCGAAATATTTTTCCGACAAATACTTCTTCCAGAAGTATTTCTCAAACTGTTTCCAGGACAGATCCTCTTCGTGAACCCCTTTCACATTCTTAATATCTTCCCACCAAATGGAAGCCTTTCCGTTCAGATTGAAGGTGGCTACTCGGGCCTTCAAATTTTCTGAAAAATCATGGACTCTGAAATATTTCTTTAGTCCAAGCAGCCAGGCCTCTACTTCCTCTCCCTTCTTTATCTCACCATCGAAGGAGGGTGGTTTGGCCTTTCTAAATTCCTCAAATTTATGACCCTTGGAAGTCTTTTTCTTCTTCTGTTTTCTTCAAGAATAGGAACTGGTTCTACTGCTGGAAGAGTCTTCTGAATCACCAACTTCCTTCTCAGAGGAATCACTCGGCACTGGTCCCTTACCTCTGGGGTGGACCTTTTTCGAAGTGCTCCTCTCAGTGTGGCCACTTACATGACCATGTTTCTGAGTTTCAGGTTCATGCTGCATTTGTCTTTGCAGATCGGATAAACTCTGCAGTAAAATTGCGTTAATTTCTGTCTTCTTTTCTTGTTCTTTAATCATTATTTCATTGTTGGCCTTGCAGCTTTGCAACTCAACCATGAGACTCCTCACAGTCTCAGCTAGGTCTAGAGGGGTCCCTATTGCCCTTATTTCGTCAGACTCTTCGTCTCTATTGTGGGATCCCTCTCCCACCTCTTGATGAGTCACCATTCTCTGCGTCTATAAATTCCTGTGGTTGATCGCCCGCTTGGGTGCAAAAGACAAACGCTGGTTGTTAATCAATAGTTAGATACATTTTTATAACCCACACAAAAATTCATAATTATTTCACATGCATACACAGTCGGGTTCTTATTTTCAAACTTTGGTATTTTGAATAAAAAAGGGTTTAAGATAGAGGGTTGCTCCTCTTAGGAGTGTTCTGAACGGAGCTTATGTGCAACTCGTTCATGAGCCCAAGCAGGCTGAGTGCTGTAACTTGGCTCTGATACCAATTTGTAACACACCCACCATGACATAATAAAATTTTTCGCCCCTTCTGTTCTTTTCTCCGAAGAATAGAATTCCCCGAGTCCCTATGGGACCTGATATAGACCCTGCCATCCCTTAACCGCACTCATCTGATCGGCGGTTATGGCCACAAGCCTAACCAGTATGGCGTCCTTTTGCTCTTCGTGCAACTTGCAACCTCGTGAGTTGGGGCGTCGAGCCTTTGTGCTCCTATCTTGCGAACCTCCGAGACGTGAAATTCAACGGTGGTTTGAATTCCTTTTCTCACTTCTTGCAACTCGCAACCTCGTGAGTTGGGGCGTCGAGCCTTGGTGCTCCTATCTCGTGAACCTCCGAGACGTGAAAGTCGGCGATGGTTTGACTTCCTTTTCTCACTTCTTGCAAATCGCAACCTCGCAAGTTGGGGCGTCAAGCCTTCGTGCTCCTATCTCGCGAACCTCCGAGACACGAAAGTCAGCGATGGTTTGACTTCCTTTTCGCACTTCTCACAACTCGCAACCTTGTGAGTTGGGGCGTCGAGCCTTCATGCTCCTATGTTGTGAACCTCCGAGACACAAAAGTCAGTGATGGTTTGACTTCCTTTTCGCACTTCTCGCAACTCGCAACCTCGCGAGTTGGGGCGTCGAGCCTTTGTGCTCTTATCTCGTGAACCTCTAAGACGCGAAAGTCAGCAATGGTTTGACTTCCTTTTCACACTTCTCGCAACTCGCAACCTTGCGAGTTGGGGCGTCGAGCCTTCATGCTCCTATCTCGTGAACCTCTGAGACTCGAAAGTCAGCGATGGTTTGACTTCCTTTTTTCACTTCTCGCAACTCACAACTTCGTGGGTTGAAGCACCCAACCCTAACCACCTTGCAACTCTGCAAGATCCAATGGTTATCGACTGTTCACCACTTATATCTCGAAGTGTCTCTGTCGTCCGTTTCTTCTCTCTTCTGTGCACGTCTGGACATACATTTTCGACGACCCAGATCTATTTCGCTCCAGCTAATCTAACGGCAGTTGTAGCTCTTCCTTGAGCATGCACTTCTCTTTCTTCTCCTTGGAAGATTTCTTAAGTATCAAAGGTTTTCGCCTTTTCTTCTCCTCTGCAACCTTCGCAGCTATGGCTCTGTGCACAAAATGACACTATCCCTCTCGGGCTTCTCTACTCTGAAGCCGTGAAAGAATTCCTCGACCTCTGTGAATTCCTACAGGGTCTGTGCATCTGACCAGGTGCTATCTATCCCGAGCTTCGTCAACTATGAGGGACTTGGGAGCTTTGCACTCTTTCTCCTAGGTTTGACTCTTAAAAGAGTCTTCAACACATCTATTACTCTCCTTCATCAAGTCTAGGACTTGAGTGGGTCTCGGTGTCTACTTGCTTTACAGGGAGCCTGTGCATAACTGCACTACCTCTCCTGAGCTATGCCTTTAACGCTACTCATGAAAACAAAGGAAAGGGGTTGAAGAATTTAACGCCCCCTCTTCTCCGTCCAATTTAATGGCCGTGGATGATCACAGATCTTTCGACAGGATCTCGCCCATCAAACGATACTTATCCCTACACAGCCATCTTGGGATTTCAAGAGGATTGTTCCTCCTCGTGTAGGGTTACTAAGGACTTGCACCTTCACATCCTCTTTCCAAGTTCTTGATGGGCTTTTCAAAGAGGGTATCTCTATGGGGAGGTTTACCCAGGGTACTATCTGAGGTAGATAAGGGTATCTCTCTCTCAAGAACCAGACGTGAAGTCTGAATTAAATCAATATGCATATAAATAGTGATTTATGAAAACATAAGCCATACGTAGTCTTTCCATTATAAACATGCAACTACCAGTACTGATCAAAACACCATACATACATTCTTGCACTGAAATCATTCAAAATTTCACAACTTATGAGCATAAATGTCAGAATATATATATATTTCAAGATGCCAGAGACAAAACACTTATCAAATTAACACCAGAGGTGATGCAACTGCTGAGAGGGGTGCTCGTTTCCACCCAACCATATGCTCAGCGACTCCCAATGAATTTACCACTAGCCACCCCCGAGCTGAGACCACGATACTGCGAGATTGTGTCTATGTCTGCCAGTGACCGAGAACGAAGGTTACTCTCCTTCTTTTCCACTATCACTCACTCTGCATATTTTTCCAGAGTTCTTCCTCCCTTGCATCTGCCCGTGATCGCACACTCCTCCTGCCTTTTTCCTTTCTGGTGAGGTTGCTTGTGGCACGATCTCCCTCGTGGTGGTTAGGTGTCAGGACCCCATGGATGGGCGGTTTTACCCCCATCCCTCATTACGCATGAGGAGCCATCCACCTACCAACCTACTAGTAATTAATTTTGGGCCAACGAGCCGCTCTTGGTTCTCCGGGCCAATGAAGACCAAATACGGTATTGGTTTTCGGTGGAAGTTAACGCCACCATTCCAGGTGCCTTCCACCACCTTTATCCAGTCATCGTGGTCTCATTTTCAGCATATTCCCCTCTCAGCAGTCCTGCAATATATATATTCATAATATTATTCACATTCATCGACCTTTTTCACAAGGTCTATTCACATTACACATTCACATTTTTGAGTTTGCCACAATACTTGGCTAGTATAGTTATTCTTACAGACTGGAGGAAACAAAGTGTTACAGTGAAATTAAAAAAGCTTGTGCTCATGAACTCAGAGTTTGAGAAATCACTAAAGTTACACCCCAAAGAAGTTCTCTTGGGAGTTCAAAAATAAATAATATGTTTTACAAATAAATAAAAGGATTGCATTTGTCCAAATAGACAAGGATGGGGCTCCAAACCATAAAATAAAGTGCAACATGGATGGACCTGAAAGAAGAAAAAGGAGACGATGAGAGATCGGTTACAGATTCTCAAAAAAATGAAAATACACAACTGGATGATTTCTGAATGAGAAGTACAAAGAATAGGATACTATGAAAGATGACTAGTTTACTTGTTGTGATGGATTCTGTGTGTGTGTGTGTGTGTGTGTGTGTGTGTGTGTGTGTGTGTGTGTGTGTGTGTGTGTGTGTTTAATCACTCAGGTTTCTTTTGTAATCTGCTTGGCTGGAATTTCATGACCGTTTGCAACTAACTCTTCTTGATGTGGTTCCATTATTTTGGTTAAGGCCTTTTTAACCAATTTTCAATATAATCTCTCATTGGTGCAAAATTTATTTCTTTCCTTAATTTTATGTCAAATAATTCACTTTCCAGATCTCTAAAGTCTATTGAAAGTTGGTTTAGTGTACCTTCAATATCTTCATTTTTGTTTACATAACTAACTAACCAACTTTCCACTTCTAATTCTGAGTACTCGATCATGCTATTAAATCTCTCAGCTGATGCAGTCTTCAGTAATTCCAACATTCAAAATGTTCATTTGACATAAGAATATAATTTAATATTAATTTTGGGTCTTCAACTTCTCTAGTTGTTCTAGATAAATCCAACTCAATTAATTTTAAATACAACTCTCCCCTTTTGACACTTATAATGTCACAATCAACCAATATTTCTTTTAGACACTTTATTCTTTTTATCTAGCATGCTTTAAGTTTCTTTATGTGGATTGCAGAAGGCATGCTAGATAAAAAGAATAAAGTGTCTANACTTGAAAATTTCATAATAAAAGAACCCCTTTATAGAACTCATTTTTATTTTCCAAATTAGGTTGAAGGTATTGTCTCAAATTTTTCGTTCTTGATACTAAAGAAACAAAATTATTTTCAATTACCATGCCTCGAGAATAAGAGACATTATTTTCTTAATGTTTTCTCCAACATATCTTCTGAAATTAGTAAGTAAGTTCAATATTCCTCTTAATCTCGAACTAGATTCTGGTGTTCCATCAAAACTCTTCTAGGGATGCATTGTATCAATTGGGCTAGAAAATATGGATGGGGGTGTGCTAGTGAGAAAAACCCATGTATGACTACATGCCTCCTCCCAAGGCTGGCCTACGTTCAAAGATAGACAAACAAAAAGCTACAAGCATGCTATTCATATACAAATTAGGGTTAGATGTTAGGATGCCAAAACATAAACCATTAAAAGCATTCAATACATCATGATTTGGACATGAAAAGTACTTATTTTATTAATAACTCAATGATTATACCTTTACAACCAAATCCGGCTACTGCTCCACGAACCTGGTCTGAGCTCCTCTTCACCAAGCTCCAAGTGCACCTTTGTATGGCTTCTTTTCTCAACCTTCTGATCTCTTCTTGGGAAGTGAATGGGTTCTGATGGAGGAAGAAGGGCTAATTGGGGAATGTTGAGGCAATTCTCACAAAAGGGATGCAATTAACTTGGGAAAGGAGGGTGTTGTCACATATTATTGTATGAGGTGTTTTCCCCATTGGATTTGGCCCTTGGGTGGAAAAATGTGAAGAATGGGGTTAAAAACCCACTTTATGGTGCTTATTCAAAGTCGGGGCGCTGATTGGATGGGTGGGGTGCTACCTCTAAACACAATTGGGAGGAATCCAAAGTTAGCGGGCGGATATAAGTTTGGCATGGGCACCAAAAGTAGTCGGCGCGCCCAGATCTCACCTCCCCTCCAGATCGACGGTCATTGATCATATCGGGGCCTCAACATGCGTGGACGTTAAAATCTGAAGGGCGGGCCGGGTTTGAAACCATGGTTTTGTGAAGAAGCGACGTGTCATTCAGAGAAGCATATTGGGCCCAAAAGAAATGAAGAGTCAAACCAATTTTCACAGCCTCGATTTGTGCATGTGCGTATAACACCCTATCCTAGGTCGACAAGTGGCCACTCCACAACTGTCCTGCTAGCACCTATCCTCCACTCACCATCCCACCTATCACGTCTACCCTTCTCATCTCTTGCCACCTGTACCACTTCGCTCCACCTCAGCTCTCGCATGTGTCGCCCCCACAGCTTCTTCCCAGTCTCCGTGTCTCCTCCACCTGGCCATCACACACCCAGTATCCTGCCATCGCACCAATCATCCTGCGAGATCCTCTTCCATGTCCATGACTGCCTAGCCATCCATGCAAGCATCCAACCCAGATCCAGATGGAAGAATGTAGAGGCCACCAAGTTCCATATGTGCAGTGCTCACTCAGGCCTTCTCAATCCCGATGAAGCAGTTATTGAGGGTGGTTGGTGGTGGTTGAACATCGTTTCTTCCTTAAGTGGAAAGATCAAGAAAGGATTGTCAGGAAGTCGGCTCAGCTGTAGAACCTTCCTAAAGCAAGATTGCGTCTGACAGAGTTCGCTTCCAACAGAAGACTGCATGCACAGTCTGACAGGAAGCATGCAGACGTAATGCCTTCAATGCAGAGACTTGAGCACACTTCTGTGGTTTTTCTCTGAGTATAGAGGACTCTTCCTCATATTTTGTTTGGGGGGATGGTCGAGCTAGGCTCCCAACTGTAATTTTTTTTTTATGAAGCTCTGGTTATGTATTTTGATTTGGGATTGTCAGATTAATAGAAGTCAGTTTCCTGTTTCTTTCCATCTCTTTGTAAAAAATTGTTTGAAACACTCGGGTATGGAGGATTCAACTGATAATTGTTATGTTGTTATGATGTAGGTTTGATCATGGCGATGTCACTATCAGTTTCATTCATTCCCTTGTTCGTCTGTTTCCTTCTCACATTGAATGACTTGGGCATGGAGGATCCAATCGGGTTGTTACGGTTGCAGGATGATGGAGGTTTGATCATACTACAGTTGTAACTGTGTCACTTGTAGACATATTTTGGTGTATAAATTTGAGGTCAAGAATGCTATTGAGCTAAAGTTTTCTTCTCTGAGCTACTGGAAGGCTTGATGCCCATAGTAGTCTTCTTCACCCTTCTTCCTAAGTCTTCCTTCTGCTCTCACTTTAACTCAAATTTTCCAAAATGAAGTTAGTTGTGGCCCTCACTTCCCTGTGCATCTCTAGCCTAGTTTTCTGAGTTAAAACGATATTATCTCAAGTCTACATCCATTCCCCCTTTTAAAATTTATTTACTGTGACATAAAATTCTGATGGGTACTGGGCTTACCTCTGTTGTAATCTACAAGTGACTTCTAGTGCCAACATTTCTAGCGCCGCTGTCGGAGACGAATTGAAGATTTTCCTTGGGTAGAACGATAAAGCTTACTGATTCTGAAGGTGCATCAGAACTCAGTACATCAAATATTGTAGCTGTGCACCTGGTGACTCCACTGTCTCAACCCTATTGTTTCAATGTCGTTTCTTCTGTCTACACCTGGTAGCCCTTGGGAGAACACAACGATCCGATATGGTATTTGAAGGTGAACAAAGGGCAGACACACTCCTACTTCATGTCATTCACCTGGCGACTCCATGGTTAAAGGATTGATTGGCGACTGCACTAGTTTGAAATGGAAAAAATCTTTGCTCGGAGGTTTTCCCCTTTTAATTTTTCCAATGTTCATGGTTTTCCTAACGTTGTGCCTGCTATCGATGAGTGGGTTGATTTTTTGCCCACATTTAAAGAGATTAAAGAGGATGACCCTGATCAACACCTCCACGAGTTTCATGAACTCATGCATCAGTGGGAGATACATCATGAAGATGTATTATTAAAAAATTTCATGTTCTCATTAGCAGGGGATGCTTGTGAATGGTATCATTCTTTACCCCCTGCTAGCATCTCCTCCCTGAGAGAGTTTCATGTAGCCTTCAGTAGGCACTATCAAAGGTTTTATTCCTCAGAGTTTATTTGTCATAGTTGTTGTGAGGAATATGAAGACATTGATCAAGATATGAATGTGACTTATGAGAACCATAAGGAGGATGAAGATGTTTTGGGCGAAGTAATGGAACTGGTAAAAACTCTCTCTGCCAAGCTTGAAAGGTTGGAATCTAAACAATACGCAGAGGATTTTCCAGTCCTTGAGGCGGATGTTCTTGGCAGCTCTACTGAGGATGAAAATGAAGATTTCATAGATGCAGAGGCATTAGTTTATGCCCTTGATGAGCCCGTTGTCTCTTATTTAAAGGAAGAAGCCATTGTGGAAGAGGATTGTTCTCTTTTTCTTCACGAAATTTCCCATGATGCGTTTACATTTGGGATTGAGAAGAAGGATCGAGAGATCGTTCCATTTTTGCAAGATGGAGGAGTTTTATGCTCACCTATATCTGATGATTATTTAGATGAAGAGAAACAAATCCATACATCACAATTTGTTGACCTGGGGAGCAGCTAACCTGTATATGACAGCTACGAATCAGATCCTGAGCTGGATATGCAGGATTTCCAAGAACATACGACATAGCCTTATCCTCTTTTTCTTAAAGGAGACTATCATGAGGAAATCATCCATCCTTGGCCTGTAGAAATCACTGAGCAGCAGATTGAAGAAAGGAGATTTCCCACATGCCATGTCTATGATGATTATGACTTTGACCCTTGGGAGAGCCAAGAATATGAACCAAAGGAGCAACAGAAGGGGCAATTTATCTCTTGTCCATAGCATGTAAGTGAATGAACATTGCCTGGGATTAGTCAGCCTGCATCAACTTCTCATCCACTTATGCCTACCAGTGATATTCAGCCATGTATGAGAAACTATGAAGCAGAGAAGGCTTTCTGCTACAGGTTTCAAAACATTTGCCACCCATTCTACGAGCCTGTCAATGATTACATGGAGTGGCATTTCCTTCATATCTTGGAGCCGCCCTATTTTATCTCAACTTCAACCTTTGAAGAGAAGCTGAAGGGTGTAACTGTTCTTCTATAACGGTTGCATCATTTGCTAATGATCACTGACAGAGTAAAGGAGCTTCCATTCAGGAAGTTACTTGATTGGCTATGGTGGAAATTTGCTTTCACCTAGCACCATGTAAAAAATGATTAGTTTAGGATTGTACATAAATAAGCTCCTTGGAGCCTTTGTATATTTGTTTTCATTTCATTTTTTGGCATATATTCCTTAGTAGGGTGTTTTGATCTTGACTCCATAGCCTAACATAAGGTGACTGGAACTGCAAAAGGAGATCTTAGAGCCTCGCAGGGAGGACTCTATCCCCCATGGAGCCTAATGTTGTCACGTATTATTGTATGGGGTGTTTTCCCCATCGGATTTGGCCCTTGGATGACAAAATGCAAAGAATGGGGTTAAAACCCCACTTTATGGCACTTATCCAAAGTTAGGGCGCCAATTGGATGGGTGGGGCACTACCTCTAAACACAATTGGGAGGACTCCAAAGTTAGCAGGTGGATAGAAGTTTGGCACGGGAACCAAAAGTAGTCGTTGTGCCCAGATCTCACATCCCCTCCAGATCAGTGGTCGTTGATCATATCAGGGCCTCAACATGCACAAACATTAAAATCTGAAGGGTGGGTCGGGTTTGAAACCATGGTTTTGCAGAGAAGCGATGTGTTAGTCGAAGAAGCATATCGGGCCCAAAAGCGGTGAAGAGTCAAACCAATTTTTTCAGCCCCGATATGCACATGTGCATATAACGCCCTATCCCGGGTCGACAAGTGGCCTCTCCACAACTCTCCCGCCAACACCCGTCCTCCACGACCATCCCACCTATCACATATCCCCTTCTCATCTCCTGCCACTTGTACCAATTCGCTCCACCTTAGCTATCACATCTATCACCCCCGCAGCTTCTTCCCAGCCTCTGTGTCTCCTCCACCTGGCCATCGCACACCCAGTAGCCTGCCATTGCGCCAATCATCCCTCCAGATCCTTGTCCATGTCCATGACTGCCTATCCATCCCTGCAAGCATCCAACTCAGATCTAAATGGAAGAATGCAGAGGCCACCAAGTTCCACGGATGCAATGCTCACTCAGGCCTTCTCAATCCCAATGAAGCAGTTATTGAGGGTGGTTGGTGGTGGTTGAACATCGTTTCTGCCTTAAGTGGAAAGCCCGAGAAAGGATTGTCAGCAAGTTGGCTCAGCTGCAGAACCTTCCTAAAGCACAATTTCGTCTGACAGAGTTCGCTTCCGACAGAAGACTACATGCACAGTCTGACAGGAAGCATGGAGATGTAATGCCTTCAATGCAGAGACTCGAGCACACTTTTGTAGTTTTTCTTTGAGTATATATGAGTCTTCCTCATATTTTTTTTGGGGGGATGGTTGAGCTAGGCTCCTGACTGTAAAGTTTTTTTGATGAAGCTCTAGTTATGTCTTTTGATTTAAGACTGTTAGACTAATAGAAGTCAGTTTCTTGTTTCTTTCCATCTCTTTGTAAAAAATTGTTTGACACACTCAGGTATGGAGGATCCAACTGAGAATTGTTATGCTCTTATGATGTAGGTTTGATCATTGCAGCGTCACGATCAGTTTCATTCATTCCCTTGTGCATCTGTTTCCTTCTCACATTGAATGGCTCGGGCATGGAGGATCCAGTCGGGTTGTTGTGGTTGCAGGATGATGGAGGTTTGATCATACTGCAACTGTAACTGTGTCCCTTGTAGACATATTTCAGTGTCTGAATTCGAGGTCAAGAATTCTCTTGAGATTGAGTTTTCTTCTCTGAGCTACTGGAAGGCCTGATGCCCATAGTAGTCTCCTTCACCCTTCTTCCTAAGTCTTCCTTCTTCTCTCGCTTTAACTCAAATTTGCCTGACTGAAGTTAGTTGTGGCCCTCAATTCCCTATACATCTCTGGCCTATTTTTCTGAGTTAAAACAATATTATCTCGAGTCTACATTCATTCCCCCTTTTAAAATTTATTCACTGTGACATAAAATTCTGATGGGTACTGGGCTTACCTCTGCTGCAATCTAGAGGTGACTTCTAGTGCCAACAAAGGGGATGTGAAATGGGTAGAGTTTCACTGTTCTTATGTTAGATGTGGAATGAGACCCCAATACCTTCTTTTATATGACAAAAGGATGGTTATTTGGTTCCGTGACGGGCTATAGACAATGGATTAGTTGGGAAACTACCCAATAGCCCGTAATCTCAACGAATTCCTTGCAACGTTTTATTTTTTGAAACTTTTGCAAGTATACGTGGGTTGTAATGGTGTAGCACGTGTATGTACATGAGCTATAGTGGTGCAACAAGTCTATGTACGCAGGAAATATTGGTGCAGGGCACGTACATATTCAAAAAATTGGCTTTTTAGAAGAGCAAATCAGTAGTGGCTTGGCAAAAAATGTAAGTAAGAGGGCCAAAGGCCAGGTATGCATGCGCAGAGAAATTTAGGGTTATAACAAGGTGTAATACCCCAGTTTTGAGTCTCGTATTAAATAATGTATTTTGTTAATGAAAGGCCAAAGTGCCCAAACAATTGAAAGAGGTCAATGTGCCTAGGAAATGTAATGTTTGATCATTCTTAATAATAAATACATAATTGGCTGCTAGACAGCCAAGGACAAGAGTTATAGGGGGCTATGATTCTACAAGAGAGGGGCTTGAGGGGCTAAGTGTTTATTTTATATTTGTATTTACCCATTTTTTTTAATGGAGAATATCAGTTACAAGAGATTCTTGAGGGAAGACCATGTGGTTCCTTAATTCCAAGCAATACTTAAACCCATCGTGGGTCTGCTTTGGGGGTTGGTTCTTCTTCACTCGCACACTCGTTCACTGATTCACTCATTCATTAGTTCATTCCTCCATTCACTATTTCACTCACTCTTCATTCTCCCTTCATGTTTTGGCTTGGGAAAGAGAAACGAATGGTGGAGAGTATCCATGGCTTGGTTGGCATTAATGACTGTTGGTGTATTCCAGCCATGAATTAATGAATGCATGTCTGAGATGCATTGTCATGTGTTAAGTATTTCCCACAACTACGAATCATGAGAGTCTCAACATGGAGATGCTTGGCTAGATGCATTGGAGCCCTGGAAGGAGGTGGATAGCCTAAGGGACTGCGTGGCAAAGAAGGGGATCCATTATCTTGGGTTGTGCAGGCTGGGTAGAAGAGAGATGGTGTACTTTGGATTAATATGTGTGCTGAGAATCATGTGAGATCTTGAGTGCTGACTGGTTTGGGAAGTTGAGTGACACTCTGGAACCGTCCTTATGAACTCATAGCCATGGCTCTAGGGTGAGATTGATGTTGAGACTTGGAACAACAGTGTCTATGGTTGGGTGGAATGTCCTTGGTCTACAACCAATTGGTGATTTGTTTCATGAAAGATAAGTTCTCTCTATCATGGTTTCATTTACCTGTATATTTATTTCCGCTGTGTATTTATTTATCTATGAAATTTGTATCCATATTATGCATGCTTGTTGGGTATTGTTGTGCATGACATATGGTTCATTTCTTTTATGTTGTAGCATGAATCTTGATCTATGCATGTGAATATTTCATGTATCTTTATTAATTAAAAATGTATAAGAATTCGAAATTAGTTCAAAAGCAAGTTTTCGAAGTAGCGTGCCTGACCTATGGGTGGTTGGGTATGTTACAGATTGGTATCGAAGCTTCTAGTTGAAACATCAGACTGGTATGGTCCGGAACTATTGGATAGGGTATTATGGTTAAGATTGAATATGACCTTGAAATCGTAAAGCTCAGGAGAGATGTTGTTACAGGATTGCGCAGAATCCAGAGCATCATGTAGACAAATATCCTTGTAAAGGATCGTAGAATCGTGATCATCCCCATTTGAATTTGGGAGCTATCACAACCATGGGATCAAGCATTTCCAGATCGTTAGCTCGAAATGCAGGTGAAAAAGGGTCGTCTGATAAAGGAGAAACCAGAGGTTGGGAAATATTCAGTCACAACTGTCAGATCAAGCTTTTTGATCACCGACCATCGATTGAAGCCAAGTGGGAGATGAAAGACTCCAGAAATTCACCACTTCGGTGATTATGGTAAGCAAACAAAGCATGAAATTTTGAAGGACAAAGTTGTGAAATCCCGTCAGTCGTCTAATCTCATAGGAAGCTCGGGGGAAATATTCGTTGTTGATCATGGTAATCCGACGTTGACCACTTCGGGAAGTTTAACTTCGGGAGAATTGAACCTTTTAGAACTGATATAACCTGGAGTCTCGGAGCGTCGAAGTCCCGAATTTCCCTGTCGATCATTATATCAAGGGAAGGACTTCGGGAGAAATGTTGACTATCAAATATAGCAATGGTGGAAGGTTAGAGAAGTTTTTGGACTTTAGAACTTCACCACTTCGACAATTATTGGGTATGTTATAGATCAAATCCCCGAAGTGTCGAAGCCCCGAAATGCCGAAACTACGAAGTGTAAAGTCGCAGTCCGTGAAATCATGTAGATCGTTAGATCTGGAGCATAGAATGTGGATCGTCTGTTTGATGGATGACACATCATAGGCCACGTGGCAGGGGTTCCATGTGGTGACACATGTCACCCAGATTCAGTAACTTTTGGGCTCCAACCTGTTCATTTTTTAGTGACACGTTGCACGCATGCCATGGGTACACGTCACCATAGGTGATATCACCATGCCATGTCATCTTCAAAAGTATGGCCTCCGAGGGTGTCCAAGGTCTCTACCAGTGAAACATGTTGTATATCAAAGTCATGAATTCACGCAGACTTTCGATCTAAGATCCCTTCAGGACTTTTCTCAACTTTTATATTAAGCAGTGGAAGGATGGCGTAAGAACTTCGGTAAGTGTCACTCTAGGGAATTGAGCGACTTGAGAGTTGGAATATCCTGGAGTCCCGGAGTGCCGAAGTCCTGAAATGAATTAGGACTGTCCATCTTGACACTTGATTAAGTTGTGGCCATTAGATAAAAAATGGAAGGATAGGGTAAGAACTTCGACGAGTATCACTCCAGGGGAGTTGAATGACTTGGGAGTTGTAATGTTCCAGAGTCTCGGAGCACCGACGTCCAGAATGAATAAGTATCGTCCATCTCAATGTCCGATTAAGTCATGATCGTCGATCTCGTTGAAGTATCTAGATGAGTCGGGATCATCCAGTCGATGAGAGATTAAATATTGATCTTTCAATCTTCTAGTAGGGTTATTGGAAGGGCTTCGATGATGTTTAACTACAGGATAAATTGAAGATTGAAAGGGGAGAATAGTCGAAGTCCAAAGTCTGAAGGAATTGGTCCTAGCAGTGGTCTCATGATAAGGTAAAGGGGTCAATTAGAGGCATAGAAGGCCTAGACGTGACCAAGCCCTCAGACATTTGTGAACAAGCTCATGTGTAGAAGAATAAGGGAAGAGTGCTAGAGGAAGGCGCTAAAGAGTGAATAAGCATGTGGCTTCGAGTCGTGGTCACATGGAAAGTGGGTTGAAGGAAGAGAAAGTGTAGAGTTCCAATTCTATACCAGTTAAAGGATTTGGAGAATTGTTATAATATGGATAATAATAATATATTTCTTCATGAATTGAAAAGAAAAAGAACCTATAGCATTGACAAATTTATTTTATAATATGCATAATTCTAAAAAAATGGTTTCTTGCACATTTTGCAGAATTAGGGGGTGTAAACATATCAATTCAGTATAAGAATGCATATTCAAGAAATGGAAGAAGGAGAGGGAGCTTCTAACCATGATAAAGAGGCCAAAAGTCAAAATATCAGTGTTGTTAATGTAGAGACAGAATCCAATGGACACAATGCCATAGGGGAGAAAGAAACATTAATAGAGACTGTGAGAAGCCTTAAAATAGAAGTGCAGAGTTACAAAGTAGACAATGAGAGAAAAAAATCAGATAAATTCTCAAGTGATGCAAATATTAAATCAGTTGCAGAGGAAAACAAATAGTGGATCAAACTCAAAACAAGAGGAAGAGGGAAGATGTCATGAAAGAAGAGATGACCGCAGAAGGGTTGGTTATTCAAGAAGTGCTAGCAGAACTCATATACATCACTCACCTCCCTACTCAGCAAAGATATTTTATGCATCTAAAGATTCCATAAGTAGTCTAGAGGTGTCTCTTGTTAGGCACCAAAGAAGTAGCATGAATTGGTTAGTTTGCAAGGAGAGTTGAGGAAGATTAATCCACTGTCCTTTGATGGTGAAAGAGGAAGGGAAGATGATGTTGAAGCATGGTTTCTTGGACTCATGAGGTATTTTCAATTGCATAGCTACTCATCAAACCTAGAAGACATAATTTCCACATACCATTTACATGGGAAAGTTGTTATGTGGTGGGATCAACTGAAGCAAGTTGAGCACATTAATGAGAGTGGTATCACTTGGAAGCAGTTCAAGAAATATTTTCAAAAGGAGTACCTTTTAGAGAACTTCTATGACAAGAAAATGCATGATTTCTTTCAACTCAGGATGGGAAGCATGACCATCGCAAAGTATGAAAATAAGTTTGTGGGGTTGCTAAAGTATGTAGGTTTTATAAAATACGAGAAGGTGAAAGTACAGAGGTTTTTGAGTGGACTTCCATCTTTTTATAAAGAGAAGATTCAATATGATGAACCTAGGAATTTGACTGAGACTATTAGGAAGGATAAGTACATGTATGAGCAAGGAAAGGGCAGAGAATCCATGCAAAAATATTGGAAGGATAAGAAGAAGGAGAAATCTGATTAGAGAAAGTAAGGATTCAAACCTCCTTTCAATAGAAATAGCCCAAATAAAAATCAGCCTGACCAAAATGCTAAGGATGGATCCAAGAGAGAAGTCTCCTTGTGAAAAAGGGGAAGACCACCAATCCAATGTTGGGGATGCAAAGAAGATCACATGTGCAAGGATTTCCCTCACAGAAAGGACAAAGTGAAGACCACACAAAACATATAAGAGGCTACAACAATAGAAGACGTGGGAAGAATATATGCAGCCTTAGATGATCGAAAAGTAGAGTACCAATTCAATATGATCGAGGTGGAAGGTAAGATCATTAATTATCCTAATGCTATTTTGATTTGTTCAGGAGCAAGTCATTGTTACATTGATCCTAAAATAGTGGATAGATTACATTTGGAGAAAAGTGATCTTGGAAAATCAAGTTTGGTTCAGCTAGTCACTGGAACCAAAAGGAGAGTCCATGATATGGCCAGAGGTTGTTCCATAAGTCTTAATGGTGTGAATACCAATGTTGATCTAAATATTATACCATTGGGCTTGTATGATATTCTAATTGGAACGGATTGGTTGGACAAGCATTATGTTGTCCTAGATTGTGATAACAAGACATTTACATGTCTTAATGAAGAAAGAAAACATAACACTGTGAAAGGAGTTCCAAGACCCATCTCTATAAGGGATATTTCAGCCTTGTAGTTGAAGAGATGTTTCAAAAAAGGATGTCAATTGTATGCAGCCCATGTGGAGGAGCCTTGAAGAATTTTTGGTACTACAAGAATTTTTGATACTGCAAGAATTTGAAGATGTATTCCAAGAAATACCAGGGTTGCCACCAAACAGGGAGATAGATTTCTCTATCGATTTAGTGCCAGGAGTTGCCCCGGTGTCAAAAACACCTTACATAATGAGTACACCAAAATTAAAAGAATTGCAATTGCAGTTGGAAGAATTGTTGAAGAAAGGGTACATACGTCCAAGTGTTTCACCTTGGGGAGCACCAATACTCTTTGTCAAAAATAAGGATGGAACTTTGAGGCTGTGTATTGATTTTCGACAGCTAAATAAATCCACTTAAAGAACAGGTACCCTCTACCCAGAATTGATGACCTCTTTGATCAACTAAGAGGGGAAAATATATTTTCAAAGATAGACTTGAGATCATGGTACCATCAGGTAAGAATCAAGGAAGAAGACATCAATAAGAAAACCTTTAGAACCAGGTATGGGCATTATGAATTTGTAGTGGTGCCATTTGGACTGTCCAATGCACCGACTATCTTTATGTGCTTAATGAATGGAATATTCAGAAATTATTTGGATAAGTTTGTCATAATATTCTTGGATGACATACTTGTCTATTCTAATTCAGAGGAAGAGCATGAACATCATCTCACATTGGTATTGCAAGTTCTGAGGAAACATCAGTTGTATGCCAAGCTTAGTAAGTGTTATTTTTACCAAGAACAGATCCATGACTTGGGACACATTATTTCAAAACGCGGTATAGTAGTGGATCCAGAGAATATTGAAGCCATTAGGGGATGGCCAACACCCAAGAATGTTTCAGAATTCATATCTTTTATGGGGTTAGCTGGTTACTACAGAAGATTTATAGTAGGGTTCTCTAAGATTTCTCATCCCATCACTTCTTTGCAAAAGAAGGGAATTAAATTTGAATGGACATCTGAGTGTGAAGAGAACTTTAATTTGTTGAAAGAATTACTTACTAGTGGACCTGTTTTAAAGACTGATGACCCAAATGAAAGTTTTGTGGTATGTACAGATTCATGCAAGGAAGGACTTGGTGGAGTCCTCACTCAAAATGGACATGTCATTGGTTATGAGTCCATAAATCTTAAAGAACATGAGAGGAACTATGCCACACATGACTTGGAAATTGTTTCCATTGTTCACGCTTTGAATATGTGGAAGCATTATCTCATGGGGAAGAGATTTGAATTGAGAACAAACCATAGTGGTCTGAAATATATTTTTGAACAACCAACTTTGAATGCCGGACAAATGAGATGGCTGGAATTTTTAAGTGAATACGATTTTGACATAAATCATATCAAGGGAAAAGAAAATAAAGTTGTTGATGCACTTAGTAGAAGAGTACATCTCATGCATGCTACAATTGTTAGTATGCATCAATCGGATTTAAAAAGCATAATTTTAGATGTTGTTGCTACAGATCAACATTACCTACATGTAAAGGAAATATTACAACAAGAAAACATACAACAAAAAATTAAAGAATATGAGATGAAGGAAGATGGATTACTTATGTATAAAAATCGAATTTAAGTTCTTAATTAAGGAGAACTTAGGAATTTGGTAGTAAAGGAAATGCATAATGTTCCATATGTCGGACATCCCGGTTACCAGAAAACAATTACAGTAGTAAGAAGCCAATTCTTTTGGCTAGGAATGAAAAAAGATGTTGTTGATTACATTGCCAGATGTATGGAATGTCAGAGAACGAAGGTTGAGCATAGGCACCTAGCGGGTTTGCTACAATCCTTACCAATTCTAGAGAAAAAATGGGAAGTGGTAACCATTGATTTTATAACTAAATTACCGAGGAAAACATGACAACATGATTCAATCATGGTAGTAGTTGATAAATTGACAAAGGTTGCTCATTTTTTTCCTGTAGAAACGACTCATACAACAACTAATATTGCATAAATTTACATGAGGGAGATTGCTAGGTTGCATGGGATACCTAAGGAAATTGTCTCAGACAGAGACACAGAGTTTAATTCAAATTTTTGGAGGGGATTGTTTAAAGTATTTAGTACAAATATGAACTTTAGCACAACATACCATCCACAACCATATGGGAAGACAAAGAGAGTCAACCAAGTAATTGAAGACATGTTGAGAATGTATGTGATGGATAAGCCATCTAAGTGGGGATATTACTTGCACTTAGTTGAGTTTGCCTATAATAAAGAGTATCAAGATTCATTGAAAATGAGCCCATTTGAAGCTTTGTATGGTAGGAAATGAAATACTCCAATGAGTTGGGACAACCCAACAGATATAGTGGTACTTGGTCCAAAATTTCTCAAGGATATGGAAGACCAGATGGTTAGAATTAAGAAGAATTTAAAGGCAACACAAGATAGACATAAAATTTATGCAGATAAGAACAAGACAACTAGAGAATTTAAAGTGGGGGAGCATGTGCTTCTAAAAGTGAATCCCAAGAAGAGCTCTTTGAAGTTGGATAGTTATACAAATCTAGCAGCCATATTCTATGGTCCATTTGAGATATTGGACAGAATAGGGTCAGTTGCATACATGCTTGCATTGCCTGCTTCCATGAATGTGCATAATGTATTTCATGTCTCTTTGCTAAAAAAATATGTACATGATCTTAACCATGTTATTGATTGCCATCTGATTCAGGTAGAGACAGAGGGAGACTTTCAGGTCCAGCCAATGCAAATATTGGACAGAAAATTCAAAATGCTCCAGAATCGAGTTATAGAGCTGGTAAAAGTCCAGTGGACCTGCTACGGTCCTGAAAATTCTACTTGGGAGCATGAAGATGCCATGCAGGCAGAGTACCCACGATTTTTTGAATAAATTTTGATTTTTTTTTTTTGTTTTGTTTTGTATATGCATTGAGGACGATGTCAAAATAAGGGGGAGGGAAATATAATACCCTGGTTTTGAGCCTCGTATTAATTAATGTATTTTGTTAATGAAAGGCCAGACTTCCAAAACAATTAAAAGAGGCCAGTGTGCCTAGGAAATGTAATGTTTGAGCATTATTAATAATAAATACAACATTGGCTACTAGACGAACAATGACAAGAGTTATAGGGGGATATGATTTCATAAGAGAGGCGGCTTGAGGGGCTAAGTGTTTATTTTATATTTTTATTTACCCATTTTTGTTTTAATGGAGAATATCAGTTACATGAGCTTTTTGGGGGAAGGCCATCTGGTTCCTTAATTCCAAGAAATACTTAAACCCATCTTGGGTCTGTTTTGGGGGTTGGTTATTCTTCACTCATGCACTCATTCATTGTTTCATTCATTCATTCCTACATTCACTCTTTCACTCACTCTTCATTCCCACTTCATGTTTGGCTTGGGAAAGAGAAATGAATGGGGGAGAGGAGCCATGATTTGGTTGGCAATAATGACTGTTGGTGTATTCCAGCCATGAATTAATGCCTACATGTCTGAGATGAATTGGCATGTGTTAAGTCTTTCACACAACTTTGAATCCTGAGAGTCCTAACATGGAGATTCTTGGACAGATGCACTGGAGCCATGGAAGGAGGTGGTATCATGAGCGACTGCGTGGTAGAGAAGGGGTTCCATTCTCTTGGGTTGCGCAGGCTGGGTAGAAGAGAGTTGGTGTACTTTGGATTGTTGTGTGTGCTGAGAAGCCTATTAGAGCTTCAGTGTTGACTGGTTTGGGAAGTTGAGTGACACTCTAGAACCGTCCTTGTGGACTCATATCCCTCACTCGAGGGTGATATTGTTGTTGAGACTTGGAACAACAACGTCTATGGTTGGGTGGAACATCCTTGGTCTGCAACCAATTAGTGATTTGTTTCATGAAAGATAAGTGCTCTCTGTCATGGTTTCATTTAGCTGTATATTTATTTCCGCTGTGTATTTATTTATCTATGAAATTCGTATCCATATTATGCATACTTGTTGGGTATTGTTGTGCATGATATATGATTCATTTATCTTATGTTGTATCATGAATATTGATCTATGCATGTGAACATTTCATGTATCGTTATTAATTAAAAATGTATAAGAATTTGAAATTAGTTCAGAAGCAAGTTTTTGAAGTAGTGTGCCTGACATGTGGGTGGATGGGTACTAAGTGTGTCCTGGAGGCCCACGTGCCTTCTCTGCAAGTCCCCACACAAACACACAAAACGAGATTAGGTTTCCCCATATCAGACTCATTTTCTCCCATATCTTTCATTTCTTATTTTATCTATGGTCATAGGGTTTTGAGGGTGAAGCCCTGGCTCCATGGCCGCCTGCCTGGAGGGTGTGTCCAAGTTCCTCCATTTGATTTCTCTTGAACTAGAATTTTTAAGGGTGGAATTGATACCATGAAGTAGAGTCTCGACAAGGTAGAGAATATCAAGCGTCACTACAAGCTAGAGAAGTGGCGCGTCGCTAATAGGGCGCTCAACTCTGTCCACTGGTCCTTCTTCCACAAGATTGATAATATCATGGCCATGGCCATGACCACGACTATGGGATCTGACAAGGCCATGACTCTTCTCGAATCCTATCAGTCATCCTTCAAGCTCAACCAGCGTGTCGACTATGATCTATCGAAGGGATTTGCAGAGGTGTTGGTTTCCTGCAATGAGCTCCCTCCTTGTGGGCTCCTTAAGGGATCCCTCCTCGGTGCTTGGTGTGGATGCTAAAGATACTTGGGCATGTGGGTTGTGGGCATGAAGAAGACTCCCTCGTGGCTCTTCTCGTTAGCGTGGCACTTGGTGCTTTGGCTTATGGGTGTTTAACTCGAGCGTTGGGATTGGTTACTTGTGAGCTCGCTTCGTGGCTTGGGTGCTTGGTCGGTTGGTCTTGGGTGTTGGGATTTGTTTCTTCAACACTGGTATCAAACTTTGGTATTGTGTGTAGGCTTGGTCCCTTGCGGGATCTTCCCTTGGCTTGGCTTGGTGCTACACTTGGGCACTGTTTTGTGTGTGTTGTTACTCGAAACTTGAAGTTTCAACCATGAAACAATAGACTTCATGCTATGATACTCAACTAATTTTGAATTACTTTGGAGAGGCGAGACCAGGACAAGGAGCTAAATGAATAAATGTAGATGAAGATTTTTTCTCATTTGTTTATTTGTTGAGTGGATTAAACCCAAAGATGAGATGCGTTTAAATGTAGGAGGAATTAATAGCAGGTGAAAAAAAATTGAGCACTGAACATTTTTTTTCATTCGTTGAGGACTGTTTTGAGCCAAATCTTTGAGATTTTGGTTGATTATCTGAAATCTTCGATAAGAATTCAGTAAAGGCTACTTCACGAAGCCATTCTGGATCAATTTTATGTATTCTTGTTAGTTTTTGTTAATGATTTGGTTAAATTTGGTCGGCGTTTTAGCCGATATTTTAAATGTTTCTTTAAAGGGGAAGGTTGGGAGATTGGGATGAGTTGATATGTTATTAGAATGATTTAAATTAAATCTTTCAATTATTGTAGAAGGAATTTAAACTTTCCACCAAAGTCTGGTTGATTTGTGTAGGCATATTAGTCAATATATAAGTATGGGAGGGGTTTTATTCTAAGGTTCGGGTTATGGGTTTGAATTGCTAAGTAGGCATATTACGAAGCTATTTATTCCTCATGTTAGTATTTTATGTGGAGATAATGGGAATGAATAGTCGTGTTTCCTTTGGTGGAACTATGCTCATTTTACGCCTTGGCTTTTTTTCCAATATTTCTAAAATATTTGATGGTTTTTCATGGATTTTTAGTGGAATTCTGTTTTTATATTACTTTTCCTTTCAAATTCATAAGTATTCCATGTAGTTATTCCCACAACCATTTTTATGTTCTATGAAACCCCACAGAGGGTGATGCATAGATGCGAGTAATTTAAATAATTTTAACATTGATATCATGCATATGTTTATCTAGATGATTGATTTACTAAGTGATGGTGTGTATTCATTTTCACAGAATCTAAAACATTCATCTAAAGATATATAATAGGCACACTGCAAATCTAGTAGAATTTAGCTTGATCAACTCTCGGTAGACATAAATGTAGTTTAATTTTGATCTGGTGGGAATTACAAAACCCAAATCTACATTATTATGGTAAACCCCCACCCACTTTAAAGTGGGGACTGTTAAGCCATCCAACGCATACACATAATTAAGGAACCATGCATGACGGCCCAGGTAATTATTATGGCCACGCCTTGTCTCCACCCCTAGATGGCAACACGATGGAGAGCTTGATCAACCTTTTTCCATATCTCATTTTATAATATTTGTCTATGTATTTACACAATTCTTCCTCCAGGAAAAACATTTATTCTATGTCATGTTGAATACCTATCTCTACAAGAGTTTGTCCATGTTAGGCTTGATTTTTTTATCTTCGTTCAAGGTATTTTATGGATCTTATTAATTATCCTTCTCCTCACTTAGAAGACGAGGAATGCTCCTACAAAGTTGGCAAAAACATATCCAAACATTGATGGGGGCTCTCTTGTTTTCTTTTCCTCATCTCTTGGATTCGGTTCAGTTTCAACTTAAGTAGAAGTTCCCTTTTACTTGTCTTAACATCGTTTCATAGGCCAATCTCTTCTAATGAAAAATATTTATCACATATAGTATCTACTTGTACTAAAATTACGTTGGCATTCTGCTTAAAGATATTTCATCAACACAGTTTTGAATATATCTATGTCTTTGTGACATAGTATTAATTTTACTAGGGTTCTTCTGGGTAGTCTTCATAGGTTTTATGGTTTGTAAATAAAGGGTTTCTAGGTTGTAGGTTAGGGGTTTGGGAACATATTGTACAATTATGTGGGTGGCCAAGCTCGGGTTTCAGTTTTGAAACCAGGCTTTGATACCATTTGTAAGGCCTTCTATTTCAATACCTTAAAATAAATAAATAAATATCTCTTACTATAATGACTGCAAATTAATTCATGATTTTCTTTATACAAGGAATAAACCAGTAGATAGGGAGCATGATAACAATAGCATAATAACAATAACAACATTAAAATACATACCTCAACTTGCAGGTTGGTTGATTTAGCCTCTTGCTCCTTTGCTCTTGTTCTTTCCCAAACTGCCCAAAACTGAATATTTACCTCCTAGCCAACTAGGAACAGCCTCTCCGACTCCCTAGCCCCAAGAATCCTTGCAGTTTCCTGGCCCCCGAGCCAAAAGTACCCAGCAACAACAGTGCCCCTGTGAGAGTTCCCCAAAAACAAAAACAAATTGTTCTCCCAATTTCCTCCTCTCTTTCAAAATTTCATCCTCCTTCTTCTTCCCCCAAATTTCCCCC
>JASDQU010100473.1:4170-20359 GCA_032191745.1 Picea mariana | reverse complement strand
ATTGACAGAGTAATGTTGTGAAGAACACACTTTAGTGGCACATTTCACTCCACAACCTGATTTTGTACCATTGGAACCGTGACAATAGAAGGTTGAAAGAATTAGATTTCATTTGAGGTTTTAAAGATTAGATCAGATTGCACTTTCTATATTTCAAAGAGTAGTTGATGATCATCTTCAAGTTTGGATTTTTTTCTTAGTTTGTAGAACAAGTTTCAAAGTTAATTCCCTCACATATAGTGATTGTGTCTCACAAGTTTACGAACCCTGGATTAACATAACAAGTGTTCTATTTATGCAAATAAATTAGGCTGAAAATAATCTCAGGATCACCATTGGTTTCTAGCATAAATTCTTCCATATTGGTTTCTTTTTTAATAGCTCCATCTAAGTCATTTATTTGTGTATATCTAATGGCATAATTTACATTTGCATGCATTGCATTCTTAGAACACCCCAAAATAACAGGATCATTTGGTCGCTACTCTTATGGAATTTGATTCAGGGTCTTAAAAAATTTAAGATTGAAATCTCTTATTCTTTCTCCCTTTTTCAAATGAATTTGAGAAAATTGGGTGAGCAACCTGTGATATGCAATAGGTGGTGCATACATAGTCATGAACATATTATCTAGGTCAACGAATGATCTGATTGACTGGGCCGGGAGAGAAAGGTAACATTCATAGGCTGGTCCAATCAAGGTCTATAGAAATAATCTCACCATCACATCATCATGCTCAATTAGATGGATATCACAAAAAGATAAAAATTTATCCATGTGTCTCTTTGGGTCCATAATCTCGTCTCCTTAAAAAACTAGAAAAACTACTTGAGGGAGGGTCGGTAATGTATGTTGTTTTCCTAGCAAATTGAGAGGACTGGACCTAGCCCTTCTTCTTGGGATTCTTTGTCTTTCTTCTCGATTCTTAGGAATCACATTTCTTTATTATTTGTCCCCCATAATTAGGGTTCTTGTTATCTTTGATCTGGAACTTTCACCAATTTCATGAAGCTGTGGTTTTTTTCTCTTACTTCTCGTTAATGGACCCTTGTAAGATTTCAGTTTTTCTTGGATTCACACCCTTCTTCTTTGTCTCAATGCTATCTCTTTTTCTTAATCATGAGCAAGGGTTTCCCACGATCTTTCGATCTCTTCTCAACTTTTTATTGTTGTCAAGACTAAATCATACAACTGATGCAGAACACTTACTTGATTTCTTAGTCCGACTTGTAATTGAGGATGAATAGGTTTTGGTTGAGTCATTAATATTCTGGTATGCGAAACCAGCCTTTTGTTCTTCCTAGTATGGTCACTAAAAATGTTGAAGTTCATATTGGTTACAATCCAAACAACAACCTCGTGAAGATAAATATCCCCCTACATTTTTATAGAGGTGGTGCTCCTCCATTATTTCTTAAAGATACTACTTGGTGTTCTATGAAGAATACAAGAATACCAAATAGTAATCCCCAATCTTTATTGCTTGAAATAAAATACAAAGATACTATTCAAGTATGAAAGAATATTCACATAAACAAGTCCTGAGAGAAGGACCAGGAATATTTCAAAGACTGAAATAAAATATATACATAGTATTATACAACAATAAGAAAACCATAATATGGAAACAAGACATTCCTCACATCCATCACAACGTAATAAAATTTCGTCACATTCATGATATAGAAAGATAAAAGTCCACAATTGTAGAGAACTTTAAAAGAATTTTTCATTCATAACAAAAGAGAATATTATAGGTCCATTTCAAAAATATCGTTCTTATGAACTCAAAGTTTGAGAAATCATTAAATTTACACCCCAAAGTAATTATCTTAGGAGTTCAAAAATAAATAGTTTGTTTCACAAATAAATAAAAGGATTTTGTTTGTCCAAATGGACTGGGATGTGGCTCCCATGGACCATAAAAGAAAGTGTAAAAATACTGGATGTGAAAGAAGAAAAAGGAGGCAATAAGAGATTGGTTATGGGTTCTCAGAAAACTGAAAATACACAACTAGATGATTTCTGGACAAGAAGTATAAAGAATAGGGGACTATGAAATATGAACAATTTAGTTACTGTGATGGACTCTCTCTCTCTCTCTCTCTCTCTCTCTCTCTCTCTCTCTCTCTCTCCTTGAGGTTCCTTTTGTAATCTCCTTGGTCGGAATTCCATGACCGGTTGCAAATAACTCTTCTTGATCTAGTTTCGTTATTTTAGTTAAGGCATTTTTTAACCAATTTTCAATATAATCTCTCATTGGAAACAATTATTTATTGCCTTACTTTGATGTCAAATAATGCACTTTCTCGATCTCTAAATTCTATTGAAATTTAGTGCAATGTATCTTCAATATCTTCATTTTTATTTACATAACTAACTAACCAACTTTCCACTTATAATTATGAGTACTCAGTCAAGATATTAAATCTCTCAGTTGATGCAGTCTTCAGTAATTCCAACTTTTCTTCAAATTGTTCCTTTGACATAAGAATATAATTTAATATTAATGTTGGGTATTCAACTTCTATAGTTGTTCCATCTAAATCCGACTCAATTAATTTTAAATACAACTCTCCGATTTTGACACTTATAGTGTCACAATCGACCAATATTTCTTTTAGACACTCTATTTTATTTATCTAACCTACCTTAAGTTGTTTTATGCTGACTGCGGAAGGAAAATCCTCTTCTTTTCTTCTGCACTCACTCATACTCGAAACTTTCATAACAAAAGTAGAAATAGCCCCTTTATAGAACTCCTCGTCATTTTCCATATCCACTTGAAGGTGTTGTCTCAAATTTGTCGTTCTTGATCCCAAAGAAACAAAACTATTTGTAAATTCCCATGCATCGAGAATAAGAGAAATTGTTTTCTTGATGTTTTCTCAAACATATTTTCCGACAGTAGCGAGTAAGGTCAATGTTCCTCTTAATATCGAACTAGATTTTGGTGTTCCATAAAAAATATTCCAAAGATGCATTGTAGCAATTGGGATGGAAAATATGGGTGGGGGAATCAAAGCACTTTATAATTCTTTGATTCTTTCTTTTAGGGTGGCATTTTCACTTTCCATTTCTCCAACTAACATTTTCAAGGCTTCAATTGTAGCTTCATGGATCTATACAATTTTAGACTATGGAACTCCATTAAGGTCGAGTTCCGAGCTTGATTTTCCTTGAACTTTTTGATTTNGCAACTGGGCCGGTCTCGTACTCGCGTGACACGGGGTCGATTCCGACCGCTACCACTATAACCTCCAGGTGCCATACGTATGCCCCTTCCGCAGGCACGGGTAAGTCGGGGGATTTGAACTTGAAACCTCATCGTACATAACACGCTATATCACGACACTTGCCAATTGAGCTGCCCCCCGGGGGCTTTTGAATGAACCTTTTTAATAACTAATTTCTTTGATCATTTTTCAATTGGGGAACTGTGCAAAGTTAGGGACTCTTCTTAAAATATAATCGGTTCCTATGTATCCCAATTCTGTTTTGACTTCTCTACTTTCCCAAATTCTTTGTTCTTCATTAGAAAATTCTATGTCCTCAATGTTCACATCCAATTCCATATCTTCAAGAACAATATCTTCTTCAGGTATGACCTCACTTCCTCCTTCCTTATTTATTTGTATTTTCCTTTTACTGGTCACTGGGAGCTTGTGGGGTCTTTCTAGAATTCCCTTAGGAGGGTTCTAATATCCTCCATCATCAGAATTGTCTATTGAATATTTCTTTTGTTCCTGAGCTGCAGACTAAGATTTTTTTTTGGTAGGTCGCATTTCTGAGAAGTGTTAGTAGATCTAGTACTTGTGTTTACAAATCTTCTCCATTCTCTATGTTGATCAGTGGTGCTAACAATAGTTTCAATATCCTCTTGTTTCTTTTCAATCAACAATGCTTGAGGGTTTTGGCTATCATATTCTTCTTCTCCGAATATGAAAGTATTAGAAAAAGAGACATTGTAACCCACATATGTCATATGTTTCATAAACAACTAGTGAGGGTCAAACCCTTTGATTTCATCTTCTAACTTTAAATTGAATTGATCAAATTGAACTGAAAATTCATCAATATTTGCAGTATTTCTCAGTATTATTTCTCCAATCTTCCATGATAGAGAAATAAATTGCATTTTCCTCTTTTCATGAAAGAAATGGGCCCATAATCTATAGTGCATGCATGCTTCCACAATAAACATCTTGTCGGACACATAAAACATGATATATGAAGGTTTTTCATGGGGAAAATAAATTATGATAATACTGAAATGCTCCATAGCTTCAAAGCTTCCTCTTTTATCCAAGAACATTGATGCTTCTAAAGATAATCTTGATGTTTTTGGTCTGAAAATAAGTTTCTTGAAAGAAGAAATGAAAGAATTATGTACTTCATAAAAATGATACATAGCCTTTTGCTTCCACAAGGCAGAATACCACATATGTACATGGTCAACTTTATAATGGACTTGTTTAGATAAATGCAAACCTTTGAAAACATGACAGTAAGTAATGGAAAAGGTTATATATGAGGACATATAGAATTTCTTGTTCTTCCTTAAATTGGCCAACTGAAAAGATAGTTCTCCAGAGATAATTATCGCCTAATAAAAAATTGTGTTCTCATGAATTGCAAAATGAAATATATCCAAAGCCAATCGATGGATAGTAGCCATAGAATCTTGTCCGACTACTCTGGAAAATAGTCATGCCATTTCTCGGTAGGAATTTTTCAACAAACTAACCTAGATACTTCAAAGATCTTCTTGTATCACTATTGGATCTTGAATATACTCTCGTAGAAGGTCCAATCCAATGTTTCTTTCTTTCAACAAATCCTTAGCTTCATCCCCTTTGAATATGATTGTTGGTTTTAGGAGTCTAAGCATTCTCTTGAAGATTGAAGGTGTAAAATAAGTAGGGGAATCTCCTTGCAGCTGAATTATTCTCTGGTTTTTATCAAATTTGTTGATGCACCACAAAATTAACTCTTTAAAATCATAAACTTTAGGGACGCAGCCTGCCAAAGAAATTCCTGACTTCCAAATCTTGTTCAAACACCTCTCTAGAAGCGACAATGAGGAGTAATACTTGTATTCCCTTGACCACTGGAACCTTTGATCTTCCCATCCGAATGATTTTATAGTATCTCCGCAAAAGTACTATTTTCTCTCGATCACCATGCTTAATCAAGTTGGTGGATTAATGTACAATCCCTTTTGGAATGTTATTACCAACGAAAACCTTTTTACCATAATATGATTTGAGGCTCTTCTTTCAAAGGATGATTAATACATATTAAATTTTGAAATGATGAATAATTGTCTCGAGAAGATATCCATTAATAATGACCGTTTAATACTTAACCCATTTGTTATTTTTGCAAGATTTGCATTAAATGTGCATCGGGGAGAGTGACAATATGTGACCTAGATTACCGTGGGGGAGAATAATCAAGAGTATGTTGGGGAATAATGAAATGAGCACAAACTCGCAGTGGGATTTCGAAAAATTGACTAAGTAAAGGAATCGGTCGAACAGAGAGGATCGAGGGTATGTATGAAAGAAAGATGAAATTATTCTGGTCCATAGTGAAGTTTTTAATAATTTTTCTAAGTGTTGAGAGATCCCATAGGTAATGTAGTAAGAAGGGTCGATGGGTATGGAGTGATGAAAAACAATAGAAAGTTGTGGAGTCATGGGTTTGCGGAGGTGAAAGGTAAGAGAAAGAGAAGTCATAGCAACCTGTGGAGCGCGATAGAAAAATTGACTAAGTATAGGAAATCGGTCGGATGGAGGGGTCGTGATTATAGACAAGTGAATCGGAAAAATATCTTATACCCACGATAAGATATTTTGAAAAATTCAAGTATGGGTGAAAAATGAAGGCGGCAGAACACAATGTGGTGTTTTGAAGGCCACAAAATTTTGGACTTGAAGAAAAGGTGCCTCATGAACCCGCGACAATTTGAAATTTTTCCAAGTATAAAAAAAAAGAATTTACAAAAGAGAGTTTACGAATGGCTTAACACATTTGGGGATCAACATCAATCTACTTAAAACCAATAAATGTTTTGTTTATTTATTAGTCAAGGAAATTCACCTTTTTAATTAATTTATGTATAATGCAACATTATATTCTATATTCTTCGTAAAGTCAAGTGAAAACTATTTGAATTTTGTTGAGTTAACCAATTTTCGTTAGTTCATAATTTGGATTTGAGATATTTCATTAATAGCTTAAAATTTATGTATATAATTAGTTATATCTAGTTTTTAGTTTTTATTAAGTTTGTAGAGAATATTAACTAGAATGGTGTTTTTATACTATTTCAATTGGATCAATGAAGGTTGTATCCTTTGACATACTTAAATGTATATGATTTGGATTGTGTTGATTGAGAACTAGTAGATTATACTATGTACCATCATGTTTTTAATGCTTTAATCAACCACTCTTTAACATGTACTCTTTCCAATCGATTTGAAAGTAACTTTTGGCAATGTACATCACCTTTTGACCATGTGAAAACCTATGCATATCTATTGTAGATAGGATCCAATGGTTGGCATTGCATGTAAGAATTTGATTGTTGTGGTTAGGGCTTTTTTTTCTTTATTAGGGATTTTTCGTCTTTATTAGACTCATTTTAAAAGTTATTCTATTTGTTAACTCGAATTACTTTGTTATGTTTGTCACATATATATATATAATTCAAAGAAAATTTAGAAGCAATTGGAGACAACTTGGATGAAGATGGACTCATCATGACAACTCTTAATGGTATCACAAGACCTTGGGATGCTTTCATCCAAACCATCTGTGCAAGAAAAGAGAAACTCCAATTTGATAGTCTATGGGAATAATGTGTTCAAGAAGAAGCAAGAGTATCCAATCGAGAAGTCATACTATTAAGGGATGAATATCAATCCCTAGTTTCTCATGCTAAAGGAGGAAAGAAAAGGTCTCATTTCCAAAAGGAGACCCACCTTCATAAAGAATCTCACTTCCCAAAGAGATTCACCCACTTCCATAAAGAATATCACCCTCCAAGGAGATTCCAGAAATGTCACAAGGGTCAAAGAAAGGAAAAATGTTTCTCCTCTTATCAATGTTATCATTGTGATAAGATGGGACACATTGCTAAGAATTTTCCTACCAGAAGAGAAATAACTAAAGACATCATGCCCATGCAGTTGAAGATGATGAGCCACCCAAGAAGGTGACTAAAGAAGAAATTGAAGATTATGTTTTATTTTTCGCCCTCTCAGGATCCTTGACACCTGGAAATGATACTTGGCTCATACACAGTGGTTCCTCTAAGCGCATGATAGAACAAAAAGACATTCTCTTTAGTCTTACAAAAAACGACATCCCCCAGAAAGTTTCACTTGGAGATGATTATCAGTATCGAATCAAAGGAATGGGAGAATCCACCTAAAAACTGGATTCATGGACTCCGATGAGAATGAAGGATGTAATTTATGTACCAGGTTTGACAAAGAACTTACTTTTTATCTCACCTCTAGATAAGGAAGGTTTCGGGGTTGCATTCATAGATGGTGAAGTTCTTATGTGGCCTAAAAGAAAAACCATAGAAGTTGTAGTTGTTATTGGAACAGAAGAAGGTAGTTTGTACAAGTTAAAAGTCACTCAGAGATAGCCTTGACACACTCCATTGAGAGTCCTTGTGAGCTTTGGCATAGAATACTAGCTCACGTCAACTACAAAGCCTTACCATATGTAAGCAAGGTAGTTACAAGTTTACCAGATTTTAAGGTTGATCATGAAGGTGTATGCAAGGGATGTGCACAAGGAAAGAACATAAAGAATCCTTTCCCAAAGAGAGACAGTAAAGCAAAAGGAATCTTGGAGTTCATCCACTCATATGCATGTGGTCCACTACCATCGACCTCTCTAAGTGGGTATGTATACTATGTGTCATTTATTGATGATTACTCTCGTAAGACTTGGGTTTATTTCTTGAAATTAAAATATGAAGTACTCGGAAAGTTAAAGGAATTCAAATCCTTGGTAGAAAACCTCTCCGAAAGGAAAATCAAGGTACTCAAGTCAGACAATGGAGGAGAGTACACCTCAAATGAATTTGGAATTTTTTGCATAGATGTTGGTATTAAGATGGAGCTCACCACTCCCTATAATCCTCAACAAAATGGTGTAGCAGAAAGAAAGAATAGAACAATTATGGAAGCAATGAAGACTATGATTCACGATCAAGATCTTCTAATGCACTTATGGGCTAAAGTAGCAAGAACAACAATTTATGTCCAAAATAGATTATCCCATAATGTAATTGGATTCAAAACCCTCGAAGAAATGTTCATCGGAAAGAAGCCAGAAGTAATCCATCTAAATATATTTGGTTATCCAGTGTTTGTACACATTCCAAAATAAAGAAGAACTAAGTTGGATCCTTCAAGAAAGAAGGGAATATTTTTTGGATACTGTGAGATCTCTAAGGCCTTCATAATTTACATACCAGGTTACCATCATATTGAGATCGGTAGAGATGTAACCTTTGATGAATATGCAACACTCAAAATATCAAGGAAATGCTAGCTTGAAGAAGTATATGAAGAGAAACTTGTAGCTCCCAGAGTTGTAGAACATGTGAAGGAAGTTACAGTTACCCATGATGTTGAGATTCCAAAAGATCATGATATGATAGAATCTCAAGAACCTCCTTGGATGGCGATATCTCACAAGAGAAAGTCATCTTGGGCGAGGGAACTTATTCAATATGGAGAGAAGTATTGTGCCCCAGAAGAAACTATGAGACAAAGAAAGAAACCTAAGTCATTCTCTAGTTATATGGCCTTGATGTGTGATCTCATAGAAAAGGAACGTACTTGCTTTGAAGAAGCCATTCAGAAGAAAGAATGGGTGCATGCCATAACAAAATAATACTAGTCCATTATAAATAATGATGTATGGGAAGTAGTTCCCAAACCAAATAACAAAGATGTGGTATCTTCCAAGTGGATATACAAGATAAAACATGCAACAGTCAGAAGTATTGAAAAACATAAAGAAATATTTGTGGCTCGTGGTTTTTCTCAAAAGGAAGGTATTGACTATGAAGAGACATTTACTCTTGTAGCTAGATACACTTCTATCAGAACCATCATAGCTCTTGCATCCAAAATGAAGTGGAAGTTACACCAAATGGATGTGAAAACAACCTTCTTAAATGGTGTTATTGAAGAATAAGTGTATATAGAGCAACCACAAGGGTTTGAAGTGATAGAAAGACTAATCTTTGTAGGTTGAAGAAAGATATGTACGGGTTTAAGCAAGCTCCTGGAGCTTGGTATGGCATAATTGATAGTTTCTTGATGAGCTTGGGATTTATCAAGAGTAAAGTTGATTCTAACCTTTACTTCAAGGTTATGAATGATGAGCTAGTTATATTACTATTGTATGTGGATGACTTATTCTTAACAGGAGAAGAAAATCTCATCACGTATTGTAAGAAGAAGCTCACTACAGAGTTTGAGATGAAAGACCTAGGCTTGATGCATTATTTCTTAGGTCTTGAAGTTTGGCAGAGCCCGAAGAAGATATTCCTTAACCAAGGAAAGTATGCAGTTGAAATACTGAAGAGATTTGATATGTTTGAATGTAAATCCATGAACACACCCATGGAAACAAAGTTGAATCTCTTGGTTGATACTTCATCAAAATTGGTTGATGCTACACTATATAGACATATTATTGGTTCGTTGATGTATCTGACGGATACCAAGCCAGATATATGCTTTGTTGTGAACACCTTGAGTCAGTATCTGGTAGAGCCCAGACGTGTTCACCTTGTAGTTGCAAATCATGCGATGACATACCCTAAGGGTACATTGGATTGTGGTCTCTGTTATACTGAAGATCATGACTTCAGACTGTATGGTTATACTGATTCAGATTGGGCTGGAAGTGATTTTGATAGAAAGAGAACTTTAGGATGTTGTTTCAGTCTAGGGTCAACCATGAATTCATGGAAAAGAAGGAAGCAATCTAGTATTTCTCTTAGCACAGAAGAAGCGGAATACATTGCAGCATGTTCCACCCGTTGTGAAGTCGTATGGATTTGAAATTTGTTGACATTTATGTTCAATTTGGAGATAGAATCCACCGTGATTCTATGTGATAACCAGAGTTGCATAAAAATGACAGAGAACCCAGTGTTCCATGATAAGTCGAATCACAAAGAGATCCGATATCACTATATTCATGATATGGTGTAGAGGGTAGTTGTAAAGCTCCAATATGTTGGCACAAATGAGCAGGTTGAAGATGTGTTGATCAAGCCTTTGTCTCATGTGAAGTTTGAGTACTTCCGAGACAAGCTTGGTGTTGTCCGAAAGGACCTCCCTCGAAAGGAGTGATGTTGATGATACTATGGTATACTGACCAACAATAGGTAGCTCCATTAGGATTTTATATCATAGGGGATTGATCATCCCTAGGCAGATCTCGAAGGTTCGGTAAGGACGATCTATTAGAGTACATGTGCATGTATATGCCAGTTGTGGTCAGTAGTGGTATCTCCATTAGGATTTTGTATCCTAGGGAATATTTTGATTCCTGGGAAGATCCTGAAGGTCCGATAAGGACGGTCTGTCAGAGTACCACATGGTAGCTTGTTAGGATTTCATATCCTATGGAATCTTATGATTCCTAGGAAGATATGGAAGGTACGGTAAGTACGGTCTGTCAAAGTACCACACAATGTTGTTGTTGCACCTGCCTCATTCTGTTTCCATATGATGATGATGTTTTTGTCTCAGCCTCATGTTGTTGATGATGGTGTACCAGCCTCGGGTTGGTGATATTGTTACTTTAGTGTTATGTTAATTAATGTTGATGTTTCAGCTTCATGCAGATGATGATGATGATGCTACTCCAACTCCATGTTGTGAACGATGTTGATATTAATGATGAGAAAAACTTCTGATGATTTGTAGATGTGTCAGTCAATGTTCCAGATGTTGATGATGTTGCTACCCTCTCTCTCTCCTGATGATGTTGTATTGGGTTATGTCAGTAAAATACCATTCTTGTTAAGGGGGAATGTTGAAATATTGTAACTTCGAAGAATATTCTAATTATATTTGAGTTATTATATTATAGATCAAATCCCTTTTTATGGATTGGTAAAACCATATTTATATGGTGGTATTTGTAAAGTTGTCCCCTAGGGTCTATAAAGTGGTTTTAACCACTCTTGGAAGAAGGTGTCCCTACTAAGTGAAGAGACATAACCTTAGCACCTTCTCACTAGTATTTATAAGTGATGATGGTGCCTCACTTGTTCACTCACTCACTCACACTTCTAGTGCGCATCTTTTGAAGGAAGCTGCAGTTGCAAGAAGAAGGAGAAGAGAGGTGCATGCTCAGTCCTAGATTATTCTTAGTGGTTTGGTCTTAGTCTTGAAATTGTATTGGCAATCTATTATTGAGGAAGTTTTTGTTGGGTTTTCTCCCCCATGATGGTTTCCTAGGATAAAATGTTGTGTACCTTGTGATTGTGTTTCTTTCAGTGATCCTCTTTATGTTGTTGTTTTGGAAATGCATTGAATGCTCTAGTAAATTGAAAAGAACCTAATAATAGCATTAAACTTAAAGGTGTTGATAAAGATAAATAGATCAATGCGTCTAACATTTCTAGAAAAAGTCTAGATCTATCATCTTTTTTTATACAATTCAATTTAGAGAATCCTCTTTCACAACTAGTAGTTCTAGCAAGAAGAGTAAGAACAATTTGTCGCAATTTCATTAAATTTGGGTAAGATTCACACCACTTGGGTTCTCCTCCACATATTTCACATGCTCCAACTATGTTTTTCTTTAGATGTGCCCAATGTAGAGTAATAGTAAAACTTTCCATTTCACCTTCTCATCTTTTGTATTAATTATTGGTGAGTCTCCAATATCAAAATTTTCACATAGGTGTCTCAACCATTGTTTTGTTTTAGAGTATCTTTGATTCTCTTCTTCAAAGTAAGAACATGGACTGAATAATTTGGTCTATTGAATATTGGAAAATTTTTAAACTTTGTAAGTTTTAAACCTGCGAAGTAAAGTAATGCATATAGATTCTGAAGCAAAACAAAAATTAATCAATGGCTCATTCACATAGTACACAAAGATTTATACCGGAAACCCTCAACCAGGGAAAACCTTTCTTATATTCATTATCTTGAATTTCACCATTCACCATACAATATATACAATGTTTTTAGGTATTCCGTAGATACCAAAACCCTAATCCCTTAATCCAGGATTAATTTAGAAAACCGCTAAAAATAGAAAAAATCACCCAAAAAAAATATTTGGGGCGCTACCCCAAACGTTGTGCATAACCAGGGGGGGGCATACCTGGCCCCACCTGGGACCCCGCTAGGAAGCACCCCGTGCACACGACACAAATATCACTACTAGAGGGATATCTAGACACAGTTGTCAAACCTGACGTGCCCACACACACACATGCAAAGAATATAACATATACCCAACATTCTCCCACTTGTTGTTTTCTTTGCATCCAGGGGTCCACAGGGTTATATAGTCAACAATGCCCATTGTTACTCTACACTAGGAGAACTTTTCTATGCTTACAGACTTTGTCAATAAATCTGCAACATTCTTCAAAGTGTCAACCTTTTCCAGCAACACCTTCTTTTCCTCAACCATGTCTCTCACAAAGTGATACTGAACATCGATATGCTTTGTCTTTGAATGATAAGCTGGGTTATTTGCCAGGAAGATTACACTCTGACTGTCACAATCTAATCTCATTGATTTTTGTACCAACCCAATACCTGAACACAATCTCTGTAACCATACTGCTTCCTTGCTTGCATGAGTGGCTGACATGTATTCTGCTTCTGTAGTTGAGAGTGCTACTACAACTTGTCTTTTGCTCATCCAATTGATTTCTCCTCCAAATAGGTTAAACACATACCCACTTGTACATATTCTGTGATCCAGATCTCCAGCCCAGTTTACATCAACAAAGCCATGTATGTCCACCACTTTGTCCAATCCTGGTCTTCCTTGGTAGCACAATCCATAATTGGTAGTGCCACACAAATACCTGAAAACCCTCTTTACTGTTGTCCAATGCTCCTTCTCTGGTTTTGACATATACCTGCTCAAAACTCCCACTGCATGTGAAATGTCCGGTCTAGTATAGACCATTGCATACATCAAACTGCCAACTGCACTGGCATATGGAACATGGGACATGTCCTCTTCTTCTCCATGTGTCTTGGGACACTAATCTGCAGATAACTTTACACCTACAGGAATAGGAACCTTGACCGGTTTACTTCCATGCATATTAAACCTCTGCAATATCGTCTCAACATATTTTCTCTGATTCAACCAGAGTTTGATGTGGGCATGATCTCTTTTAATCTCCATTCCCAGAATGAAGGTAGCAGCACCGAGATCCTTCATGTCAAATTTGGAGGATAGCTACGATTTCACCTCCTTGATAACATCCATTTTATTTACTACCAACAACATGTCATCAACATACAACACTACATAAATGAAGTGATTACCAACCTGCTTGGAATATACACAGTGATCAACCCTGCTTCTCACAAATCCCAATCCAAGGATGTATGTGTCAAACTTTTGGTACCACATCCTAGGTGATTGATTCAAACCATATAGTGACTTCTTTAGCTTACAGACCAACTCTTTCTTTCCCTTTACTACAAAGCCTTCTGGCTGCTTCATGTAGATTTCTTCTTCCAAATCCCCATGTAGGAATGTTGTCTTCAAATCCATCTTTTCCACTTCAAGATCAAAAGAAGCAACAATAGATAAAAGAAATCTAATAGAAGTTAACTTAGCAACAGAAGAAAAAATGTCACCAAAGTCAATTCCCTATACCTGGGAATAACCTTTTGCTACTAACTGAGCTTTGTATTTCTCCACTTTTCCTTCTGCATTAAACTTCTTCTTAAACAACCATTTGATACCAACAAATTTTCTTCCAGCTAGCAACTCAACTATATCCCATGCCTCATTATTATCCAAGGCATCCATTTCTTCAACCATGGCCTTCTTCCAGAGTTTACTATCCTCTGAATTCACTGCTTCCCTGATAGTTCTGGGATCATCATCAGTAATAGATAAAGAAAAATTGGAATGGAAATCAAGTGGACTATACCTTTCTGGTTTCCTTCTTTCTCTCACCGATCTCCTCAATACTGGGGTATGGGGTTCTTCTTCTTCTTCTGCTTCATCTTCTTGAGATGATTCAAATTTTGCATCATCCAACTCTAGCTCTATTTTCTCAGGTTTGTCTTGCCTTGGTAGGAATTCATGTTTGGACACATCTTTTACCTCTCTAAAAAGAACATCCCGACTATAAATAGTCTTCTTAGTTTCTAAGTTCCAAAGCTTATAACCTTTCACACCATCTTTATAACCAATAAAGATACACTTTTCAGCTTTTTTATCCAGCTTACTCCTATTTTCCTTTGGAACATGTACATAAGAATCACAACCAAACACTCTAAGATGTTGAAGAGAGGGTTTCTTTTTAGTCCATACCTCGTGTGGATTTTTGTCTTCCAATGTTGATGAAGGTGATTGATTGACCAGGTAACATGTTGTACCCACTGCCTCTACCCATAATTCTTGTCCTAACTCGGCACTGCTGAGCATGCTCCTTGCTTTTTCCATCAATGTCTTGTTCATCCTTTCTGCAACTCCATTATGTTGAGGAGTGTATGGAGTAGTCTTCTGCCTTGTTATACCACACTTCTTACATAATTCTTCGAATTCATTTCCGCAGAATTATCCACCATTATCTGTTCTCAATACCTTTATTTTTTTCTCTGTTTGGTTTTCCACCAGAGCCTTAAACTCTTTAAATTTATCAAATACCTCAAATTTATTTCTAAAAAAATAAATCCATGTGTACCTTGAGAAATCATCTATGAATGAAACATAATACACAGACTTACCTAGTGATGGAATAGGCACAGGTCCAAAAACATCACTGTGTATCAATTCTAAGATCCCCTTTACTCTTGTAGCACCAGATGGGAATCTTACTCGATTGTGTTTACCATATATGAAATGTTCATGGAAATTAAAATCTAGAGTGCAATTAGACATACCTTCAACCATGCCTTTACTGTGTAGTGTTCGAAGGCCCTTTTCTCCAATATGTCCCAGTCTTTGATGCCACAGCATGGTCTTCTTTTCAGGGACGGTATTAGTCTTGTCTTCTTTGTTTGTCTGCTCAAGTAAAACAAAACTATTACACCCATTAGTATAAGTTCCCCCCAACAACTTGTACAGAGTTCCACACCGAACTCCCCTCATCAACACCATTGCTCCTCATACCATCGTGCAAGTGTTCTTTCCAAATACAGTATCCACTCCTGCATCATCCAACTTGCTTACAGATATCAGGCTCCTGGCAAGTTTTGGAATGTGCAGAACCCTAGGGAGAGTTCTAATCCTTCCATATTTTAGCAACAACTTAACCTTTCCACGTCCCATGATTTTGGCTGTCAAGTCATCTCCTAGGAATACATCACCACCATCGTATTTTTCATATTCAGAGAACCACTCCCTGTGAGGAGTCATATGGTATGATGCACCTGAGTCGATCAACCATACATCACGGTCTGCATGTGTACCTGTAGATTCCAGGTAAACATCACCTCCTTCTTCAGTGGAGGTTTTCGCCTCTGTGGAAGAGGTACTATCAAATCCCTTTGGTTTTTCAACCTTCTTAGACTTGCAATCTTTCTTATAATGCCATGTTTTACCACACTTCCAGCATTTCCTCAAAGATTTTCTTGGAGACTTAGATCTACCTGTAGATTTAGATCTCCCCCCCTGAAGGCTTACCAAGATTCTCATCTTGAGTACGACCTCTTACAAATAAAGCATTTGTGCTATGACTATCCATGCTTTTCTGCCTCATCTCTTCAGATAACAAGGATGAAACTACATCCTCATACTTCAATGTAGATTGAGTGGTACTACCAATTGCTACAACCTGATTATCCCAAGAGTCTGGCAAAGAACATAACAAAGTAATACACTTATCTTCTTCTGCAATCGTAATATTAACAGAGACAAGTTGACTTACTAGAGTATTAAAGGCATTTAGATGTTCTGTCATAGAATCTT
>JASDQU010100472.1:602127-614994 GCA_032191745.1 Picea mariana | reverse complement strand
ACCAAAATCATACTGTTATACATTAAATTGTCAAATTAAATCCTAAATCAAGCTGAAAAGAGAGTAAAAGCCCCTCCAAGGGAGACGTTAGCCCCTTTTATGGCAGATGGGGCATCTTGGAGGAAAACGTTAGCCCTCCTTGGGCTTCTCCAAGTTGCCACATGTGCCACTGCTGCCTAGTCTGCCTCCCAAAACGTCCATGATGCTGGGTGACGTCATGCTCAAGGTGGTGACGTCCTAGGCCTCCCAAAGCCAACGTTCCATTGAGGAAGGGTCATCCCCCCTAGGTCAAGCTCTACTAGGGTGCCTCTGGTGGAACGTCCTCTTCTCCTCTGGTGCAAAGCTCCTGATCCATCTCTATCTTGTATCTCCTCCTGATGGGGTTTCAACATCCACCCGATGGGCTCTTCAGCCCCATGGAGGTCCGAATTGATCATCTCCCCATGTGTATTGGTCCAAGATGGTACCTGTCCGTTGGGCATGGTCCTGGACATCAAAAGCTACGCCCTCCATGGGCTCATCAGTCACAAGGATCATAGCAATGTCAATCACATTTCATCATCAATATTAATAAACATATGCATAAAAACCCCTAATAGATCAATCAATAGCTCAAAGACGTTACACAAACTTACTATACAAGTATGGGAAAAGGGCAAGGGATCCTATTGGGCTAGTGTCCACTGAATAAAGGAAGTTCCCAAAAAAGACCTCTTCCAAGCCTTGTAAGTGGATGAAGTGGTCAAGGGATGTCCAAGCAGGTGGGTGCAGGCCGAGGATGCAATGTGTTACTTGTGGGTGCCTTTGTAGAAGGCGAGCTGTACCTGTCATGGATGCAATTCTTTCCAAGCCCATTCATGCCTTTTATTCTTTTTGTTATTTCATTTTTTTTTATTGCCTTTTTCTTTCTTTTTACTCAAGAGATAATTAGGGGACACTGCCCTGGCGTGGTGACCAGTGGTGACAACGTTACCCACAAGTACTTTCATAGAAATGAGAAGACTGGCTCGTGATGAGACCCCCTTTCCCTTGGGCATGCAACCAAAGGTCACTGCTCTGGCGTGGTAACCAGTTGATGGCAATGTCATACTGCTAGGTACCCATGGACCTAATAGGTTGGCTCATGATGAGACCCCCTATCCTCTGGTTAGGTCTTGTTTTTATTATTTTTTAGGGTCCCTGTTGTTTCTTGTTGAGAAGCCTTTTATTGCTTTCTCGGGGATCCCTGGGTGAAGCATCTTGAGGTTTTATTCTTAGGCTTTTATCTTTTACCAGCTTGCTTTTACCTTCTGGGCCTTTAGCCCCTTCTTCCCACTAGATAAGGTGCAACCCTAAAAAAGGTCAACCCAGTGCCTGGATAAGTGGAATGGGACAGGTGAGCGGGAAACAAGATGGAAAAGTGAAACTGTGAAGGGAGCGGACGATGGCTTCTTAGAGACAACCCCAGTGGCTAACCAAAACAAACAGACATAGGCCTACTAAGACACACTGTCAATCCCCAAAACATGGTCAAGTGGGCAAGTGTAAGATCCAAGCAATTATTAGAAATAAAAGGAATCAGATGCATACATTCAATGGTTTTGATGATCAAAGTGACACATACCATGATACCTGAACTAATTACATCATGAAGCAAGAACCCTCTCTAACACAAGACCAAGCCGATGGTGGTGGAGGCTGCTGCTGCTGACAGGATATGGATGCTGGAAGAGAGAAAAGGTGGGCCCTCTAGGGCCATGCTGATGTCAATCCTGCTCTCGATACTCCATGTCTAGGACCTGTGGGGCTTGAGACATGATCTCCTCGTTATCCTTGAAAGTGGGGAATAACATTTGGCTCCAACTCGGGGACGTGCTCACCGTAGAGTGCATGAGAACCTCAACATCTCTGGCATAACCTGTTGACCTGCTTGATCTCAAGTAGAAGCATCAGTGTGGTAATGCCACCCCAACATACATATATAAATATAAAGACTGAAATAACACCATCAATAAGTTGAGTGTGAAAGCAAACTAACATGCAATGCAAAAGGTATAATACATGAATGCAAAATGCCTACTTACCTGCACTTACCTGTGAAGTCAGGTTCCCCCACCTTGGTGGGGTTTTGTTGAAATAATGTAACTGCAAAGAGTATTCTTATTATTATTTGATATATTATTCATTGGATCAATCCCCATTGTGGATTGATCATATTGGCTATTGTAATAGGACCAAATCCCCTTTTGCGGATTGGTCAAATGTTAATTATAATAGGTAGAATAAGAAGTCGGCCCCAACAGATATTAAAGAGGCCCCAGAATGTAATTAAGGTGGTTAGAACCACCCAGTGAGAGAAGTCGGCTCTGCCAGTGAAGAGACACTTCACACGTGCCAGTCTAATATAAATAAGGAGGCTAGCACCTCACTTACACACACGAGTCACTTGCTCATTGAGAGACAAGTTTTGGATTTGTTGTTGGAGAAGAATGAGAGAGAGAGGCGCATATCTGGGAGAGGACTTTCTGTATTAGTTTAAGAGATCTCTTGGCATTGTATTGGCTATCTATATTAAGGAAGTTTTGCTGAGTTTTCTTTCCCTAGAGGGTTTCCTAGGATAAATGCTGTCTCTTGTAATTGTGTATTTCTTAGTGATCTTGGATTATGCTATTGTTATCTAATGAAATGCAAACAACTATAATAATGGCTTAAACATTAACATGGTATCAGAGCCAAGCTGAAGGAAGCATCTTTCACAAGTGAAAAACGTTACTGTTGCCGTACATGAAAATTAGGGCTTTTTGATGGTGAAGCTTTTCAGCCCCAAAACCATCTAGAAAAGTGCGCCCTCCCTTAAGGATCAATTTGGCACTCTCAACGCACCTTTTCAGTGGCAGGATCTCCCGGAAAGTGAAACCCTAGTTTCACAAAGTACCAGAAGTACCAGAAAACCAGTGTACTAGAAGTACCAGAATTACCAGAGTACCAGAGGTACCAGAAGCACCAGTCCATAAATCCGCAGATCAAATTTAGAGGAGCAAAAGTTGGATTTTCTCAGATCCAAACACACCAGGCTGCTCGCCTCAGCCACACGCACCTCCTGGTAAGTTCAATTTTTGATTTTGAGCACTTTCATTTTTCGGTCATTTTCCTACCTCCAGGTAAAGATGTTTGGAAGCGTTAAGCTTGTTGACAAATTAGAAGGAGTGGAAAACTTCCGTGCCTGGAAGTATAGGATTGGCCTCATTCTTGAAGAGAATGACCTAGCAAGATTCGTCAAAGAAGAAGTACCGGAACCCGCCGATGCTGCAGAAAAGGCAAAGCATCAAAAGGACACAATTAGGGCCAAAAGAATCATTGCAGATTCAATCAAAGACCACCTGATTCCTTATGTGTCATCTAAGAAGACTCCGAAAGAAATGTTTGATGCCTTAACCAGACTGTATGAAGGAAAGAACATAAACCGGAAGATGAATCTAAGAACTCAACTGAAGAATACAAGGATGCAGAAAGGAGAAATGATTCAGGAATACTTCTCCAGAATCTCAGAATTCAAAGAACAACTAGAAGCTATTGGAGATACTGTTAGTAACAATTGTGGTATCGGGATTTCAAAGGGTAAGAGAGCCGAGACCTTTCGAGTCTCGAAAGACCGATGGGATCCTAGCCGTTGATCTTGTCAGGACACGCGTCAGACATTAGAAGGAGAGTCGGGATTTCAGTTCATCGGAGGATCGGAGTTTTTGGAGGCAGGGAACTCTTACATGAGTGAATCGCGATGAACGATTGCCCGACTGAATCAGAGCTGTCCGTCAGCTGAGGCACATGGCGAGAGATCCTGCAGAGTCGGGGATCGGGGAGCTGAAAGTCCCATGCACATGACAGCGGGAATCGCGATATCCCAATAACCGATTTCCCGACGGAGCCACGGATCGTAGTGGAGGACAGATGTCAGAAGGACAATCCTTGTAGGGAGACAGCGCCAAGTGGCATCGGCATATCGCAAGCTCGGAGGTTCGTGGGTTAGAGCTGCAAAGATTTGCATACAGAATTGCGAGATCGTGAGAAGCGATATCTTGGCAATCGCCGCAAGAGCAAGTGGGTTATAGGTGGTAGGCTGTCGCTAGTCCGGAGGATGCATGCTCGTGTCTTTGTGAATGCCGAAACTCCGATGGAGGGTTTTAAGTTACAATCGCACGGAGACTGGTCACATGGATCTTGTTCTAGCCAATAGGGGCTAGCTCCTAGGAGGAGGAGCTCATCGCACATCGAGATATCGAAGATCCCAGAGGCAAGGAGTTCGTGCATCTTGAACTCACGAACCCTGAAACCCCGAAACCTCACCTCATACCTCCATCGCCTATCCCTGGCCGCCACGTCCCATCCCCGTAGCATGCCAAATCACCCCTGCTTGATCATCGTCCATTCACCACTCCATGTCAAGTTCTCCAGTCTCCATAACGGCCTCCACGTCCCCTCGCTAGTTCTACCATGATTTCTCCAAACAAGATCCGAATGGCAGAATATGAAGGTTTCCATGTCCCGTAGGTACAGAGTCGGCCGGGGCCTTCCCCGATCCCAATGAATCAGTTATTGCAGCAGTTGATGGTGGTTGGACATCGTTTCCACCATAAATGGAAAGTCCAGAAATGAGTGTAAGCTAGTCATTTCATTCACAGGTCCTTTGGAACGCGATTGCGTCTGACTGAAGTCCACGAACGTCCAGAGACTGCAGGTGCAGTGAACACGCAGGCGTAATGCCATCAATGCAATGTCTCGAATTGGCTTCGATGGGTTTTGCTCTAAGTATTTAGAGGAGATTTCTCACATTTTGTAGGGATCGATGGTTGAGCAGAGCTCCCGGGTTGTAAAGTTTTAATGAAGCATTGTTGTTCTGGTTATGTATGAACTTTTGAGACTTCTTGCCTTATGAATGCCAGTTTCTTTCATGTCTTTGTTTATAATGTGTTATAGCAGCTCGGAATTGGAAGATCCAGTCGAGCTGTAGCTGTTATAAGATGATGTTGTAATGGATCACTGTAATAGTTACGGAGCCTCTAATCGGTTCTTGTGATTTCCCCAATCGCTGAGTGACTTGGAATTGGAGGATCCAGTCAAGTCTTTCCTTCAATTTCTTGAAGCTCTGAACCAGGAGGATCCTGCATCCAGAGTTTTTCCTCTGCAAGCTGCTGCAAGCCTGATGCCTATGGTCGTTTGTTCACCCTTCTTATTAAGTCTTCCACCTGTTCATCCTTAAATCAAACCACTGGCTGAAGTTAGGATTCCAGACCTCCTTTGTTCTTTACATACCAGACTCAGTCCTTGAGTTAGAGTGATACCTTCTCGAGCTATTATCTCCATTTGATCACCCTTTATAAATAAACCGTGACATTAAACTGATGGGTGTCGGGCTCTGCTCCTGCAAGCAATCCAGGAGTGACTTCCGATGCTAACATTTCTGGCGCCGTTGCCGGGGACAGAATTGAAGATTTTTCCCCTGGGTAGAACGACATTGAGCCTCTGAATCCGAAGGTGCATAGGATTATCAGAGCCTTTCAGATTGCTAAGTTTGCACCTGGCGACTCCATTGTGACAACTCTGCTGGGGAGAGCCTGCTCTGTTAATTGTGGCTTTCAGAGGCAGGCATACACGGTCTCATCCACAACTGCCTCTAGCTATGCCCGAAACAAATCCAGAGGCGGCGCTCAGAAAGGGAAAGGCCTCAGAAGAAGAAGCTTCCCTCACCGAACCAGGTAATCCACCATATCCTTCTGTTGGAGCTCATTTTTCTCCTCCTCAGTTATTTGATAGGCTTGTCTCTGCAGTTTCCCGTTTTTTAAATTTTGGGAGTGTTCCTGTTGAGTTTTCCTCTCTTGGTCTGGGACCAGAGGGACAAGACTTTGTCACTCCCCTCTCCCTTGAAGCTATACCTTGGCGTGGACCCAGGGCCGCAGAAGATTTCCCCACTCCTGCACAAGGAGGAGCACCTGCTGACTTGAGCTCGGTAGCCTGTTCCTTGAATCACCTCTTGTTTCCCACCCCACTCCGAGATTTATTCCCACTAGCCCCTTCGCGAACTCCTTCTCCTCCGAGTTCTCCTCCGCCTAACATCCCTATGGCTGGTGCTAATCCCCCACTGAATAGAATGGACGCCATAGTCGCTGCCAGATACGCTCCCTTAGTTCTTCCCCATCCCATGAATCCTCTCCCTGCTGGAGATTACTTGAAATACATGCCCAAGTTCACTGGGGAAGGAGACATAATTGCCGAAGAGCACCTGGCTGCTTTTTACAGTTATGCAAACAACCTCAATATTGAAAATGAAGACGTTTGGATGAGAGTTTTTGTCCAGAGCCTGGATGGTGAAGTGAGGAATTGGTTTAGAGGATTGGCCCCAGGATCTATTGCTGGGATTGAAGCTCTAGATAGCGCTTTCCTGAGACAGTGGGGAGATAGGAAGGATTTCATGTATTACATGACTGAGTTTGGGTCTTTGAAGAAAATGGAAGGAGAGTCGGTCTCTGACTTCTCCAAAAGATTCAATAAAATGTATAATAAGATTCCTGCAGAGATAAAGCCCTCAGGAGCCTCTGCCCAAATTTCCTATGCTGGTGCATTTGACCCTGATTTCTGCCTTTTATTGAGAGAAAGAAGAGCCACCTCCTTAGCCCAAATGCAAGACGCAGCCATAGAGGTAGAATCCAATGTGTTAGCGGTTGACAGATTGAGGAACAAGGCCGACACAGACAGAAGAAAGGGAAGGTCAGAAACCTCAACCTCTGGATCATCGGTACCCCACCCTCAAGTGGATGAACTGACCAAAATGGTGAAGTCTCTGTCTGCAGAGATGGAAAGAATGAGGGTGGAAGGGAGGTAAGCATATAAAGGCCCTCTGATCGCCGAAAACAAGGGAGGTTTCAGGAGGCCGAACAATTTTGCTCCCCCGAATGTGCAAAGAGAGAAGGGAAGAGATAGAGAAGACCAGAAAATTCAGGCCCCTTTTCAAAACAATTTTGTGGCTGATGGAGAAGAAGGAGAAACAGACAAACTTGAGCCTAAAATTCATTGCTTTGGAGATGCTCCTTTTCCTCATCTCACTCAATCATCATACGAGGAGTCTGTCATGGACAGTCAGCTGAATGAACTAAGCAAGGGAGAAAAGGCTAGTGGCGGCCGAGGCAGGTACAACCTGAGGTCTGATAAAAAGACAGCGGCACCTGATATTCCTGAGCAGTCCATTAGAGCAGAGAGACTTGCTAATGAAGTAACAAATGGTCACAGAGGTAAGAAAGCTCAAACCCCCTCTCCCATTGTCCATAATCATGTTCCTGAAATAAAAGAAATTCCAAAGCCTACATCTTCTTTTAACTTTGAGCATGAGATTCAAAAGATCAGAATTCCTGTGCCCCTCACTGAGCTGATTAAACATGACGAATTTAAAAAACGCTTCTCTGAGCTTTTACGGCCTGAAGCCTCATGCCTTCCCACAGACTCCATAAACCTCCAAGACGAAAAGCCAACAGTTGTCCTAGGTCCCATGGTAGAAGATAGAGATGACTCATCCCCTCCCTTCTACACCTCCTTGAACATACATGACAAAGTGCTGCACAACTGCTTGATGGATTCAGGGGCCTCTCACAACCTGATGCCCAAAACTGTCATGGAAGAGTTGGGACTAGAAGTTACCAAAGCCTATCATGACCTCTATTCTTTTGACTCCAGGAGAGTTTAGTGTCTTGGAGTTATTAAAGACCTGGTTGTAACCTTGTTTCAATTGCCTATGAAAAGTGTGGTCATGGATATCGTAGTAGCTGATGTTCCCCCCAAGTTCGGTATGTTGTTATCAAGATCTTGGATAAAAAGACTGGGGGGAACCTTGCAGATGGACCTCACATATGCTACTATCCCGGTGTTTGGGGGAGAACATAGAAGGCTATATAGAGAAGCCCAGTTGGCCTATATAATCAGTGATGAAGCCAACCCCACCAACCATCCTATTTTTGCCTTGGACACTGATTTAGGCTCCAGTTTACTGCAGCTCACCCATGCCCCAGAGCCGCCTCTGAGACTCGGAAAACAACCCACTGTTTCCCCTGAAGTTCCTCTCTCCATCACCCCAATCTGGAAAATGTTTTTTGATGGAGCCTGTTCCCGCGAAGGCACTGGAGATGGAGTAGTTTTTGTGTCGCCTGCTCAGGAAACCATATCTCTGTCATACAAATTAGAATTTGAAGCTACCAACAATGTAGCAGAGTATGAGGCTCTTGTTCTGGGACTAAGAGCTGCGAGGGAAATGGGAATTCAGGAAGTAGCAGTGTTCGGTGATGCAGAGTTGGTGGTTCAACAGGTCAAGAACGCTTATCAAGCTAAGCATCCTCGACTCAGAAGTTACAGCAATGAGGTCTGGGACCTTGTTGACAGTTTCCTCTCAGCATTTAATATTTCTTTCATCCCAAGAGAGGAGAACACCTTGGCAGATTCCTTGGCTGCATCGGCTAGCAATTTCAAAGTACCTCTGCCACCCAAATTCAGATATGATGTAGAAGTAAAATACAGACCCTCCATACCTGACAACGTCAAACATTGGAAGGTATTCGAGGACGATCTTGAGGTCAAAAGGTTCTTGGAGACTGTTGAGGAATTTTCAGAAATGCACATAGACCAAGATGCCGTCTCAGAAAAAGAGCTCGATGGAGGTAATTTTCTGAATAAGATTGCAGAGCGTGACATTGTACAGTTGCCCATCAATCATATCCCAAGGGGACTGGTTCCTTTAGAAAGGCTCTTTGATAGAAATGGTGTATCATTAAAGGGAGAGGTCTCGTAGGATGACACTGGTACTATTCAGTGCAACATCGGGACGAAGGATGAGCCCAAGCTTATCAAATTGTCAAAAAGTCTGACAGAGGAGCAGAGGTCCGAATACATTGGACTTTTGAGAGAATTTGCTGATGTATTTGCCTGGACCTACGAAGACCTCAAAACCTATGACACCTCTGTCATCGAGCACAAAATTCCATTGAAGGAGGAGGCAAAGCCTTTTAGGCAGAAGCTGAGACAGATCAATCCCATGCTGCAGCCTATCATGGAAAGGGAAGTGAAGAAGCTGCTTCAAGCTCAGATCATTGTGCCACTAAGATATTCAGAATGGGTGGCCAACTTGGTCCCAGTAAGGAAAAAGAATGGAGAGATCCGACTCTGTGTAGACTTCAGAAATTTGAACAGGAGCTCACGAAAGGATAACTACCCCTTGCCAAACATGGAACACATACTGCAGAGGGTAACGGGAGCTTCCAGGATGCCCATGATTGATGGTTTCTCTGGCTACAATCAGGTCTCTATTCTGCCTGAAGACAGGGAGAAGACAACATTCACCACTCCGTGGGGCACATTCATGTATGCCAAGATGCCATTTGGACTTATGAATGCAGGGGCGACATTCCAGCGTGCCATGGACATAGCTTTCGTTGGGGAAAAGGATAAATTCGTGGTCATTTATCTGGATGACATCACAGTGTTTTCAAAATCTGACAAAAAGCACTGTTGCCATCTCAGGAAAGTTTTCCTGAAATGCAGAAAGTTTGGCATTTCATTAAACCCCAAAAAATCTCTATTCGCCATGAAGGAGGGAAAGTTACTAGGCCACATAGTATCAGCAGAAGGAGTCAGGATTGATCCCAGCAGAGTTGAGGCGATACAAGCCTTATCAATCCCGAGGTCTAGGAAGGAGGTCCAATCTTTCCTTGGTAAAATTAATTTCCTAAGGAGGTTTGTGCCTAACTTTGCTGAGGAGGTAAAGCTTATAACAGCCATGTTAAAGAAAGAGAATGAAGTAAGGTGGACCCCTCAATCGCGGCATTCCTTTGAACAAATCAAGAAATCCCTGACTGAAGCTCCTGTGCTTATCAGTCCCGACTACTCGAAGGATTTCCTTGTTTTCTCCTTTGCCTCACTTGACACAGTAGCTGCTGTTCTATTACAGGCAAATGACAGTGGGTTAGAACAGCCTATTGCTTACTTCAGTCGAGCATTGAGGGATGCCGAGGTCAGGTATGACACTATGGAGAAGCAAGCTTATGCTCTAGTGAAAGCTCTCAAAGCTTTTAGAACCTACATCCTGCAGTCAAGGATCATCGCCTATGTCCCCTCGGCTGCTGTTAAAGATATTCTTATTCAGCCTGACATAGACGGGAGAAGGAGTAAATGGATAGCCAAAATCCTGGAGTTCGACTTGGAAATAAGGCCCACCAAATTGATCAAAGGGCAAGGTTTAGCCAAGCTGCTGGCTGAAGCAAATTGCCAAGCTTTGGGGATAAGTTTCATCAATGAATGCTCAGGTATTCAGCAGGATCGGCTATCTGACATAGATCATCAAAAAGAGCCCCCATTGGCTCAATGTCCTTGGTCTAAGGATGTCATATACTTTTTGCAGGAGTTGCGGCCTCCAGACGGCCTGCAAAGAAGCAAAGCCAGAGCTCTAAAGCTCAAAGCAGTCAGGTATTGCCTGATCGATCAAGTGTTATATTGGAAAGACCCCCTGGGGGTGCTTTTAAAATGCATAAGTCCACCAAAGGCCGAGATGATCGTGACTGAATTTCACAGCGGCCTGTGTGGAGGGCACTATTTCTAGAGAGCCACAGCCCACAAAATCCTCAGGGCTGGGTACTACTGGCCTACCGTGTTCACTGATGTCTGCAAATGGGTCAGAGCCTGCATCAAATGTAAAAAATTTGCAGGAAAGCAGCAGCTCAGGTCTCTGTCGTTAAATCCGGTGGTGGTTTCAGGGCCTTTTCAGCAGTGGGGCCTAGATTTCATTGGAGAAATTCAGCCTGCTTTCAGTGGGCAGCATAGGTGGATCCTGACTGCTACAGATTTCTTTACCAAGTGGATTGAAGCTATTCCCACCAGGAGTGCTTCCCACAAGGTAATCATCAGATTCTTGGAGGACCTCATCACAAGGTTCGGCTGTGCAAATAAGATTGTCACCGATAATGCAGCCGCTTTCGGGTCTGAGCCATTAGCCAAGTTCTGTGAGCAGTTCGGGATTAAGCTGATTCACTCCACCCCATATTATCCACAGGGCAATGGTTTAGCAGAGTCCTCCAACAAAAGTTTAATAAGAATCATCAAAAGGCTGTTGGAAGACAACCAAAGGGCTTGGAACTCGAAGCTTAAATTCGCCCTATGGGCTGATCGGGTGACTACAAAGAGAGCTACAGGCCTCTCCCCTTTCCAGTTAGTCTACGGAGGCGAAGCTGTCTTCCCTTCTCAGCTAGCCATCCCTGTAGAGAAATTCCTCCAGGACCATCAGGAGGAGCCTGATGACATGATCAGAAGGATTCATCAGCTAGTAGAGGTCCAGCAGGCTAGGGAGCAGATAGTGGGCAGGATTCAGGACCATCAGCAGAAGATCAAGCAAATCTTTGATAAGAAGGCCAAGAAGGGGCGGTTCCAGGTAGGAGACTTGGTACTGAAATGGGATGCTCATAAACAAGATAAGGGCAAACACAACAAGTTTGAATCCCTGTGGATTGGGCCTTTCAGAATCTCCGAGGTTTTCTCAAACAACACATACAGGTTGCAAGATTTGGAAGGCGAAGAAGTGTTCAGCGGCCCAGTAAATGGGCATTTCTTGAAAAAATGTTTTGTTTGAGTCTCAGATGACTCTATGTTTGTAAATACTGTCCTTTGTTTCTTAGCTCGTTTTCATTTTTATTTTTGCGGCCTAATAAAGACTCCATAGCCCAACGGAAAGGCGACTAGAATTGCAGAAGGAGTTCTTAGAGCATCGCAGAGACGACTCTATCCCCCATGGAGCCTAATGTTAGTAACAATTGTGGTATTGGGATTTCAAAGGGTAAGAGAGCCGAGACCTTTCGAGTCTCGAAAGATCGATGGGATCCTAGCCGTTGACCTTGGCAGGACACGCATTAGACATCAAAAGGAGAGTCGAGATTTCAGTTCATCGGAGGATCGGAGTTTCTGGAGGCAGGGAACTCTTACATGAGTGAATCGCGATGCGTGATTGCCCGACTGAATCAGAGCCGTCCGTCAGCTGAGGCACGTGGCGAGAGATCCTGCAGAGTCGGGGATCGGGGCGCTGAAAGTCCCATGCACATGACAGCGGGAATCGCGATATCCCGATATTCGATTTCCCGACGGAGCCACGGATCGTAGTGGAGGACAGGTGTCAGAAGGACAATCCTTGTAGGGAGACAGCGCGAAATGACTGTAAGCTGGTCATTTCATTCACAGGTCCTTTGGAACGCGATTGCGTCTGACTGAAGTCCACAAACGTCCAGAGACTGCAGGTGCAGTGAACACGCAGGCGTAATGCCATCAATGCAATGTCTCGAATTGGCTTCTATGGGTTCTGCTCTAAGTATTTAGAGGAGATTTCTCACATTTTGTAGGGATCGATGGTTGAGCAGAGCTCCCGGGTTGTAAAGTTTTAATGAAGCATTGTTGTTCTGGTTATGTATGAACTTTTGAGACTTCTTGCCTTATGAATGCCAGTTTCTTTCATGTCTTTGTTTATAATGTGTTATAGCAGCTCGGAATTGGAAGATCCAGTCGAGCTGTAGCTGTTATAGGATGATGTTGTAATGGATCACTGTAATAGTTACGGAGCCTCTAATCGGTTCTTGTGATTTCCCCAATCGCTGAGTGACTTGGAATTGGAGGATCCAGTCAGGTCTTTCCTTCAGTTTCTTGAAGCTCTGAACCAGGAGGATCCTGCGTCCAGAGTTTTTCCTCTGCAAGCTGCTGCAAGCCTGATGCCTATGGTCGTTTGTTCACCCTTCTTATTAAGTCTTCCACCTGTTCATCCTTAAATCAAACCACTAGCTGAAGTTAGGATTCCAGACCTCCTTTGTTCTTTACATACCA
>JASDQU010100472.1:589088-599301 GCA_032191745.1 Picea mariana | reverse complement strand
TGAGCCAGTAATCTTATTGCTATATGTGGATGACTTATTCTTAACTGGAGAAGAAAAGCTCATTGCTGAATGTAAAAAGAGACTTGCCTCAGAATTTGAAATGAAAGACCTTGGCCTAATGCATTATTTCTTATGTCTTGAGGTATGGCAGAGTCCTAAGAGGATCTTCCTTAACCAAGGGAAGTAGACGGTCGAAATCTTGAAGAGATTCGACATTTTGGAATGCAAGCCCATGAATACACCTATGGAAGCGAAGCTGAAGCTGCTGGTCGATACTTCGTCAGAGTTAATTGATGTCACATTGTACAGACAGATTATTGGATCGTTGATGTACCTGACGAACACCAGACTAGACATTTGTTTTGCCGTGAACACCTTGAGTCAGTTTCTGGTAGAACCCAGACGTGTTCACCTAGTGGCTGCAAAACATGTGATGAGGTACCTTAAAGGTACAATGGATTGTGGTCTCAGCTATGATGGAGATCATGATTTCACATTGAGTGGATACACTGATGCAGATTGGACAGGAAGTGTTTCTGATAGGAAAAACACTTCAAGATGCTGTTTCAGGCTGGGATCAGCTATGATCTCGTGGCAGAGTAGGAAGCAATCTAGTATTGCTCTTAGCACAGCGGAAGCAGAATACATTGCTGCATGTTCTGCCAGCTGCGAAGCTATATGGCTTCGAAAGTTGTTGACCAGCCTATTTGACTTGGAGATGAGATCAACCTTGATTCTATGTGACAACCAGAGCTACATAAAGATGACAGAGAATCCTGTATTCCACGACAGGTCGAAACACATAGAGATCCGTTATCATTACATCCGTGACATGGTGCAGAGAGGAGCCTTGAAGCTCCAATACATTAGCACTGATGAACAGGTTGCTGACGTGTTGACCAAGCCACTATCTTGTATAAAGTTTGAGTACTTTCGAGATAAGCTTGGTATAGTCCGAAAGGACTTTCCTCGAAAGGGGGAGTAGATGCTGTGATGAGACATTTCTTGCTTCCGACCTGATGGTTGTGACGTAAAGCAAGATGATGTGATATGACTAGTACTGTGCTTCCAGCTGGATAGCTGCGATGTAAAGCCAATCTAGTATCCTGCTTTTGACCTGATGGTTGTGACGTAAAGCAGGACGAGTACCTTGCTTCCGATCTGATGGTTGCAACGTAAAGCAAGATGATGTGTGACTAACACTGTGCTTCCGGCTGTATAGCTGCGACGTAAAGCAAGTCTAGTTCCCTGCTTCCGACCTGATGGTTTTGACGTAAAGCAAGTTTATATGATGAGATTAGCACTGAGCTTCCAGCTAGATAGCTCTGACGTAAAGCCAGTCTAGTATCCTGCTTTCGACCTGATGGTTGTGACGTATAGCAGGACAAGTATCTTGCTTCCATACTGAGTGCTGTGACGTAAAGCAAGACGATGAGAGGAGACTAGTACTATGCTTCTAGCTTGATAGCTGTGACGTAAAGCCAGTCTAGTATCTTGCTTCCAGCTTGAGTGCTGGGACGTAAAGCAAGACATTGAGATGAGACAAGTACTGAGCTTCCAGCTTGACAGCTGTGACGTAAAGCCAGTCTTGTATTATGATGAGCCAACCTTGTGCTGTGATGATGATGATGTATCAGTTTTTATACTAATACATATTGATGCAGATGATGATGGCATTCCTTTGAAAATGACGATGCTGTCGATGAAGAAAACTTTCGATGATTTATAGATACGCCAGTCAGTGTTCCAAGATGATATTGATGATGCTGTCCTCTCATCCACTTGATGCTGTTGATGATGTTGTCCTCTCTCTCTCGCATGATGGTGCTGAAGAATACCCTTCTTGTTAAAGGGGAGTGTTGAAATAATGTAACTGCAAAGAGTATGCTTATTATTATTTGGTATATTATTCATTGGATCAATCCCCATTGTGGATTGATCATGTCGGCTATTGTAATAGAACCAAATCTCCTTTTGCGGATTGGTCAAATGTTAATTATAATAGGCAGAATAAGAAGTCGGCCCCAACAGATATTAAAGAGGCCCTAGAATCTAATTAAGGTGGTTATAACAACCCAGTGGGAGAATTCAGCCCTGCTAGTGAAGAGACACTTCACACGTGCCAGTCTAATATAAATAAGGAGGCTAGCGCCTCACTTAGACACACGACTCACTTGCTCATTGAGAGACAAGTTTCAGATCTGCTGTTGGAGAAGGAGGAGAGAGAGAGTGGCGCATATCTGAGAGAGGACTTTCTGTATTAGTTTAAGAGATCTCTTGGCATTGTATTGGCTATCTATATTAAGGAAGTTTTGCTGGGTTTTCTTCCCCTAGAGGGTTTCCCAAGATAAATGTTGTGTCTCTTGTGATTGTGTACTTCTCAGTGATCTTGGATTATGCTATTGTTATCTAATGAAATGCAAACAATTATAATAATGGCTTAAACATTAACAGGTTTGAGGAGGCACCTGTTGATCGGTAATGGACGTCTTCTTCCTTCTAAAGTAGACAGATATTAGGAGTCATCAACTGATTCTCTTCCAACTTTGAAAGGCCCGAGCCACGATTGAGTGCTTCCTTTGACATTAGTTGGCTCTCCTTTCTGAGTATCCCACATCCATACTATATCTCCTTCCTTGTATTTCCTGATCTTGTATTTGGTTGTCTCTTGGACAACCCGGGTGTATTGTGCAGAGGGAGGAGGGTGGGCTTCTGCTGTAAACACTTCCTGCGGGGATGGATGGATCTGTACATCGTCTTTTGGTCTTTTTAGTATCTTCACAGTCCCTGTTTCCTTGTCCTTGAATTCATCCAGAAGTTTCTGGTATTCTTCCTTTTTGGGCCACTTGAACTTGATCAATGTCTTCTTCCAATGCGAAAGGCATATCTTCAGGAGAGAATTTATGAAGAGTTTGTATGATCTCATCATGTGCCTTGTCATTCTTGACAGGGTGATTAGTTTCCTGCACATGGGTTTTAGCTACTGGTTCATTCAGGAGACGGCCCATTATTCCAGCTTTCAAAGGTAATTCTATAAAGGAAAGGTCCATTTCAAGAGTGCTGCCCAACATTGAAGAAAATTTCTTGGACAACAACATCCCCCACATATCTGGGATGTCTACTATCATGATGTCAATGTGGATTACTTTCTCAGGGTATTCTTTAAGGGAAATTTCCACATTCTCAACTACTCCATGTGTGGGCATGGCTTTAGATTCGAAACCACACACATTCCTGTAAGGACGTGTAATTTTCAACCCCAATTGTTGCATGACCTTAAAAGGCATTATGTTGGCACTTGCCCTTGTATCCAACATGCAGTTGTTGAGGCTCTTGTCGTTCATTACCAAAGTCATGAAGGAGGGCGGGTTTTCACCGTATTGGACCCTGAAGTGATCGACTTGCAACATGGTAGGGGGGTCCATGGTTCCATCTGATCCTTGGAAGAAATTGTCAAAACACTCTTTGATAGATGGCACCTTAATGACTTCTCTTAGGGGAATGGTTACATGCATCTTAGATAGTGCCCTTTCAAAGTCAAAGTTTAAGTCAACCTTCTTAGTCTTGGATGTTTTAGGAAGGAGCACATCCAAAGAAGGGGGTTTTGTTTGTTCAGCGGTAGGTTGGCTCAGTTGCTTTCTTCTGTACACCTGGAATTCTTGTTTCTTCGACTTTTCTTTTGATTCCTGGTCTAGGTTGTTTATTACTGCCATCCTAGCTTTCCTGGCTGCTTCTCTTATGGCCTCTTGATGTTCTTCAGCGGTGATATTTATCTGAGGTCCTTCCATGAAATGGCCTATATTGTTTACTTGTTGATGGTTATTATCGCTGTAAGGACATTCATGCTCCCAATGGGCTTCGCTGCATTCAAGGCACCAAGGATTTTCATCAACAATGTTTGTAGGGGCTAAGGTGTTTGGAACCTCTTGCTCATTCTTTGACTTATAAAATTGGTTCCCTTTTTGAAACTCCCCTTTGTACGGTACCTTGGGTGCTCGGCTTTGGGATCTTTCCAAGTTGACAATCCTACTCATCATTTGTTCTTGACTCTTCACGATGCCATCCATAGAAGCTTTCAACTTGGCTATACTGGCACAAAGGTCTGAGGTGGGCTCAGTATTGTGGACTATCTTCGGTTTGGTGTCCACTTTCCCCCTTGGATTTGCGAAGGGCTCAATTTTAGATGAGAGGAGGTTAGCCTCAATTCTAGTAGCGAGCTCTTGGGCTTCTTGTACTGATTGGGGGTTTTTGTCCTTGAGGAGATACCCTAATTGGCCATTGAAAGACTTGGTGTAGATGTGGACAAGGTAATCATTTTTCGGGTGATGGCTAGCAGGGATCTTCTGCAGCAAGGTCTCAAATCTAGTATGGAATTCCCGAATAGAATCATTTTCATGTTTCCAAAGGTTATTTAGTCAAGTAAGAAGCATGTTAGGGTCTTCTTTGATACTCCACCTCTTGAGAAAGACCACTTCTAGCTTGTCCATGGTTTTAATGCTACCATCTGGAAGGCTCAAGTACCAACGTCTTGAAGCATCGTAGAGGGTAGCGGAGAACAACTTCATGACTAAGTCTTCAACATCATCACTAATGGGATGAAGCTGAAAAAACGCCCAAAAGCTGCTCATGTGCTCTTCGACACTAATTGCATCAATACCGGTAAATTTAGGCAATCATTTCTCATACTTGGCTGGCATTTGCCTAGGGTAGCCTGGTATGGCTGACATGTCTAGTGGTTTGAAGAGAGTAGATGACCATTGTTTTTGATTGTTCGCTGGGTTCGTTGCAGCAGTCTGAGAACTAGACATGATTTTCAAAGGAAGACTCTTTTCGCAAAGTGATTTTACAACAGGAGAGTTCTTGGGAGGCTTCCTTCTGAAAGATAAAAGGAGGATTATTGAACCTCTTTTTGGTTTGTGGAGTTGCCAGATAGTTTACTTGAAACTACCAAAGAAAAGGGAAAACACCCTAGTGGAGTTGCCAGGTAAGCTTGTAATATAAAGGCTCTAGAGGCAAGGCTTACCGAAAAAGTGTCATCTGAGGAAGGTTTGACCCAGTGTTCCTTGACAACGGCGCCAAATTGTTATCGCGCAGTTTGTAGCTAGGATAAAATGCTTGAGTCTTGTAGGTCAAACTAGCATAACATGAACCTATCCCACCCAATGTCACCACGATGGGAAGGTTCTTTCTATTTAGGGAGTTGAGGCCCAAGGGAGACATCCCCGACAACCTGGGGTTTTGAGGAGGCAAGAGGATAATATCACAAGGATAAGTTTTCCCCCTCACAAGTCACCACCAAACAGATAGTTCGACCAAAGGCCAATTTAAAGTAAACCCCCAAAGAAGTATACCTGCCTGGAACAAAGCAACAACAAAGTGATGTATACAAACTATATCTCAATGGGGTTAGTACTTCATATAGATGACTATTTGAATAACATATAAGCAATTGGCAATAAATGTTGACGAAGTCAATGTTTATCAATAGCAATGAAAATTAGAACACTTCGCCAATAAATATTGGAACGATATGACATTCAATGTAACCAATCAATACTTCATTCAATTAGATGCCTAAATTACCATTCAATTGCTCATAAAGCAAAACGTCTAGCTGCACTAATGATATAATAGCAAAAGATGACGACAACAGTTAGGGTTAATAGGGTTAACTCCTAGACTAAGGTTAGTAGTTAGGGTTTTTCAATTCAAAGGTTTTGAGAGTGTTGTAATCAAGTTTCACTTCAACGTTGGAGGACTTTAGATCAGTGCCTTAGGATTTATAGGAGTCAAAAGTGAAGGACGCAAAGGTTGAAGGAGTCAACGACCAAGAACTAGAGGGAAGAGTTCTGAGGTGTCGCTATGGCAAGGCCTCATAATCAAAACCCTAGGGGAGAGAGGCTCACTTCGGTGTTGCTATGGCAAGGCCTCGTGCTCTCTCCTCCTTTCTTGGATGGCAAAATGGCTAGCACAAAAGATAAACTGAGACAGGAAGGTTTGATAAGACAAAGTGTTGCAACAACAAGGCTCCATTAGTAAACCCTAGAAAAATCGGCCCTAAAGTGTAGAAACCCTAGGCTTCAGGACGTCTCCTTCTTCTTAGCTTGTAAAGGTACGACCGACAAAAAAAAGGAAAGAAGAAATAGGAGTGTAGCTATGGCTAGGCTCTTTCTTCCTTCTTCAATGGCTGAAAATTTCTCTATCAGGGGACATGCGACAAGGACCTACTTGTGTGCTTGTCACCTAGGGTTTTGATTAAGCAAATATTCATAAACATATTTAATAAATTAAACTACAACCATTCATTAAGAAGTTTTGCAGAAAAATACTTACAATTCATCAAGAAATAACCATGCAAACCCTAGTTGTAACACCTTCCTTCAAGAGAAATACCATAAAATGCCAAAAATGTCTTCCTTCAACAAGTGCGCCTCACTAAATCAGCCAAATACCCGAGAGAGGTGCAAATTTCAAACCTCCTTGTGGAGTGAATGAGTGATGATGAAAAAATGAAGGAGAAAATCCTCCATTTATACAATATCATGACCTAATTTTACGGTTTAGGTCATGTAAAAGGCCGACAAGGCCAAAATACCAAAATCATATTGTTATACATTAAATTGTCAAATCTAATCCTAAATCAAGCTGAAAAGAGAGTAAAAACCCCTCCAAGGGAGACGTTAGGTCCATTTAGGGCAGATGGGGCGTCCTGGAGCAAAACGTTAACCCGCCTTGGGCTTCTCCAAGTTGCCACACGTGCCACTACTGCCTGTTCTGCCTCCCAAAACGTCCATGATGCTGGGTGATGTCATGGTCAAGGTGGTGACGTCCTAGGCCTCCCTAGGCCAACGTTCCATTGAGGAAGGGTCATCCCCCCTAGGTCAAGCTCTGCCAGGGTGCCTCTGGTGGAACGTCCTCTTCTCCTCTGGTGCAAAGCTCCGAATCCATCTCTATCCTGTATCTCACCCTGATGAGGTTTCAGTATCTACCCGATGGGCTCTTCAACCCCATGGAGGTCCGAACAGATCATCTCCCCATGTGTACCGGTCCAACATGGTACCTGTCCGTCGGGCATGGTCCTGCACATCAAAAGCTACGCCCTCCATGGGCTCATCAGTCACACAGGGATCATAGCAATGTCAATCACATTTCATCATCAATATTAATAAACATATGCATAAAAACCTCTAATAGATCAATCAATAGCTCAAAGATGTTACACAAACCTACTATACATCTGGGAAAAGGGCAAGGCATCTTATTGGGCTAGTGTCCATTGCATAAGAGAAGTTCTCGGAAGAGACCTCTTCCAAGCCATGTAAGTGGATGAAATGGTCAAGGGATGTCCAAGCAGGTGGGTGCAGGCCGAGGATGCAATGTGTTACTTGTGGGTGCCTTTGTAGAAGGTGATCTGTACCTGTCATGGATGCAATTCTTTCCAAGCCCATTCATGCCTTTTATTCTTTTTGTTATTTCATTTTTTTTTATTGCCTTTTTCTTTCTTTTTGCTCAAGAGATAATCCGGGGACACTGCCCTGGCGTGGTGACCAATGTCGACAGCGTTACCGACAAGTACTTTCACAGAAATGAGAAGGCTGGCTCGTGATGAGACCCCCTTTCCCTTGGGCATGCAACCAAAGGTCACTGCCTTGGCGTGGTAACTAGCTGATGGCATTGCCATACTGCTAGGTACCCATGGACCTAATAGGCTGGCTCGTGATGAGACCCCCTATCCTCTGGTTAGGTCTCGTTTTTATTATTTTTTAGGGTCCCTGTTGTTTCTTGTTGAGAAGCCTTTTATTGCTTTCTCGGGGATCCCTGGCTTTTACCTTTTACCAACTTGCTTTTACCTTCTGGGCCTTTAGCCCCTTCTTCTGACTAGATAAGGTGCAATTCTAAAAAGGTCAACCCAGTGCCCGGACAAGTGGAATGGGACATGTGAGCGGGAAACAAGATGGAAAAGTGAAACTATGAAGGGAGCGGACGATGGCTTCTCAGAGACAACCCCAGTGGCCAACCAAAACAAACAGACACAGGCCTACTAAGACATCCTGTCAATCCCCAAAACATGGTCAAGTGGGCAAGTGTAAGATCCAAGCAGTTGTTAGAAATAAAAGGAATCAGATGCATACATTCAATGGTTTTGATGATCAGAGTGACACATACCATGATACCTGAACTAATTACCTCATGAAGCAAGAATCCTCTCTGACACAAGACCAAGCCGATGGTGGTGGAGGCTATTGCTGCTGACAGGATATAGATGCTGGAAGAGAGAAAAGGTGGGCCTTGGTGCGCCCCTCTTGCTTTGCTAGTCTTTGGTCCTCTTCCCTTGTGCCTTTGCCTTAACCTTGGCTTTGCTTGTGCCTTAACCCTTGCTTGCCTTTGGCTTGCCCTTGTAGTCCTCTCAAGTGTGCCTCCCTCCAAAGATATGGTGCACACTTAGCTCAAGTGCACCCTTCCTCAAGCAAAAACTCAAAAAATGAGTGCGCCCTCCCTTGTCATGCGCCCTTCATCTCCCATCAAGTGCGCCTCTCCTCAACAAGTAAGAACCATCCTCAAGGAGCACCTCTCCTTAGCTTGATGCACCTCTTCTCCCAAGAATGCGCCCCTCCACAAGCTTGTGCACCCCTCCTTAGATATATGCGCCCTCCTCCAAGGTGTAGTCCATACTCCATGGTAGGCACTCCATGGTGGACTAGTGTCAAGCTAGAGCTCCTCCGAAACTCTTGACCTTATGAGCCTTCTCCTCCTCAAGATATGCGCCCAAGAGCTCTCCTCCTTCTCCTCTCCTCTCAAGTGAAGAATGAATCTCATATTTGCCCTATTACCTCCTTTAGCCTCTCTTTGTCCAAACCCTAAAAGATCAATGGCCTAGATCCAATCTAGCCAAGTCTAATCAATGGGTGAGATCTAATTCAAGAATCTCAATTAGGAAACACACTTTCCTGTTCAGGTTCTCAACTTGAGCTTTAAACTCTTGAAATCTCGCAAGGACTCCATCCTTGGTCTTCAAGAAGTAAATCCACGTCTTCTGAGAGTGATCATCGATGAAGAGCACATAGTACAAATATCCATTCAAGGAAGCAACAATCATGAGTCCACAAACATCTATATGTATCAAGTCCAAGATCCCCTTAGATCTACTGTCACTGCTGGAAAAGTACCCCTTGACATTCTTGCCAAGAGCACAACCTCTGCAAATGCCATCATGCTCGATATGTATCTCTGGAAGGCCTGTCACCATCTTCTCTAGAGCGGGAAGACCTCTGTAATGTAAATGAGCAAGTCTCTTATGCCATAGGTCGCTCAAGCAGATAGTATCATGTAACAAGGCCTGGACTAGTCGGACAGTGAATCTGTACAAACTGTTTTCTCTAACACCAATCACCCGGGCCACCTACATCAGCCCCTTCCTTGCTGTCCCAGCCCTGTAGTAACCTACCATAGGTTGGCCAAGCCTCCTGGCCACCTTCTGCTTGCTGGCCGAGCTGCCAGCAAGCCTGCGGCCACCTCTTCGGCCTCCAAGGTCACTGCGGCAGAATATTTCTAGAGGGCCGAGCCTTCTAACAGTCTTCAAGGCTGCCCCTCTCCTCTGCTACAACCTCCTACAGTTGGCGGCCCTTCCTCTCCTTAGAGACCTTCCTAAAACAAAGAAGACTGTAACAGAAATGAGGCTTAGAGGCCTCCATCCATGGCTGGTCTGAGGTTACCAACCAGCTGGTCGGAAATCACCAAAGTCTCCTCTCACAATGTCTCCATACAATGAATTGTCACAACGACCTCTCTCTTATTTATACAAGTCTAGGGGTTAGCTTGAGAAGCCCCTCCATAAGGTCAACACTAGATTAGACTTTCCTGTGTGTGTGAAGCCCCATCACAAACCCACAAAGCCCATCATCAAGTCCCCAAGCCCTCAGCTCAAAATCCAAGGGGGTTTTCACCAAACCGAAAGTGTGATGTGATGCCCATGACGATTCTCACATGCCCAACATCTAGGGCCTGTGAGAATACCTGCCCGAGGCTACGAAAAATCAACAATTTTCTGAGTTGGTAAGGTTCAAGTACTAATTGCCTTATCATTTTTCTCTCTTTTTCTTCCATGCCCATTGAATAACAGACACCAATTGTGTAGTGTCCCCAAGGCCGAGCCCCGTTGCAAATCATGATATATGAAATGAATTGTAAATATGTTCTATAGGCTGGTGAGCCA
>JASDQU010100472.1:560885-574172 GCA_032191745.1 Picea mariana | reverse complement strand
TCATTCCTTAGGGCAGACTCATTTTCTCCAGGTTACACTTTGTTTAGTGTCGGAGGAATGGCCCAGGGTGGGGAATAAGCCAGGCTCAGCAATCAAGGATAGTCATTGTTTAGGGTAGACTCATTGTCTCCAGGATACACTTTGTTTAGTGTCAGAGGAATGGCCCAGGGTAAGGAATGGTCCAAACATTTCGAGGGAGGTCCTTTCGGAGTACGCCAAGCTTGTCTTGAAAGTGTTCAAACTTTACACGAGACAGAGGCTTGGTCAACACATCAACAATCTATTCATTCGTGCCATCATACTGGAGCTTTATGGCTCCTTTCTGCACCATATCACGGATGTAATGATATCAGATCTCTATGTGTTTTGACTTGTCATGGAACATAGGGTTCTCTGTCATCTTTATGCAACTCTAGTTATCACATAGAATCACGATTGCCTCCATCTCCAGATCAAATAGACCTATCAACAGCTTCCGAAGCCATATGGCTTCACAACTGGCTGAACATGCAGTAATGTATTCCGCTTCTACTGTGCCGAGAGCAATGCTTGATTGCTTCCTACTTTGCCATGAGATCATGGTTGACCCCAGACTGAAACAACATCTTGAGGTGCTGTTTTCTGTCAGAGACACTTCCAACCCAATCTGAATTAGTATATCCACTCAGTCTGAAGTCTTGATCTCCATTATAACTCAGAACAAAATCCAACATACCCTTAAGGTATCTCATCATGTGTTTTGCAGAAACAATGTGAACACATCTGGGTTCTACCAGAAATTGACTCAAGGTGTTCACATCAAAACATATATTTGGTTTGATGTTTGTCAGATACTTCAACGATCCAATGATCTGTCTGTACAACGTAGCATCAACCAATTCAAGTGTCAACCGGGAGCTTCAACTTTGTTTCCATGGGTGTATTCATGGATTTACACTCCAACATATCAAACCTCTTCAGTATTTCAACTGCATACTTCCCTTGGTTGAGGAAGATCTTCTCTGGGCTCTGTGAGACCTCAAGACCTAAGAAATACTAAATAGTGCATTAGGCCAAGGTCTTTCATCTCAAATTCTGCAGCGAGCTTCTTCTTACAATTAGTGATGAGCTTTTCTTCTCCAGTTAGAAATAAGTCGTTTACATATAACAAGAATATAACAGGCTCATCATTCATAACCTTGAAGTAAAGGTTAGAGTCAACTTTACTCTTGGTAAAGCCCAAGCTCGCTAAGAAACTGTCGATTCTTCCATACCAAGCTCTAGGAGCTTCTTTCAATCCGTATAGAGACTTTTTCAATTTGCATACATGAGTCTTTCTGTCTTCAACTTCAAACCCTTGAGGTTGTTCTATATACACTTCCTCTTCTATGAAACCTTTTAATAACGCTGTTTTCACGTCCATCTAGTGTAGCTTCCATTTCATCTTAGCTGCAAGGGCTATGATGGTTCTGATTGAAGTGTATCTGGCTACAGGAGCAAATGTCTCTTCATAGTCAATGCCTTCCTTTTGAGAAAAGCCACAAGCAACAAACCTTGCTTTATATTTCTCAATACTTCCATCAGTAGCATGTTTTATCTTGTATACCCATTTGGAAGATACCACATCCTTGCTCTTCGGTCTGGGAACTATTTCCCATACATCATTCTTTATAATGGATTGGTATTTCCTTATCATGACATCTGCCCATTCTTTCTTCTGAATGGCCTCTTCAAAGCAAGTGGGTTCCTTTTGTAAGAGATCACACATCAAAGCTATATAACTGGAGAATGGCTTGGGTTTCTTGACTTGTCTCATGGTTCCTTCGGGGGCACCATACTTCTCTCCATCTTGAGTAAGTTCCTTTGCTCAGGCTGGCTTTTTCTTTTGGGAGATCGTCATCAATGGAGGTTCTTGAGATTCTATTATATCATGATCTTCTAGAATCTCCTCATCAGGGGAAGTTATGACTTCCCTAACTGGTTCTGCAACTCTGGGAGCTACAGGTTCTTCTTCATATACTTCTTCAAGTTGACATCTTCTTGATTTCTTGAGTGCTGGATCTTCATCAAAGGTTACATCTCTACTGATCTCAATATGATGGTAACCTGGTATATAAATTCTGAAGGCCTTGGAGACCTCACAGTATCCAACAAAAATTCCCTTCTTTCCTGAAGGGTCTAGCTTGGTTCTCTTCTCTTTAGGAATATGTACAAATACTGGATAGCCAAATATTTTGAGATGGCTTACTTTTGGTCTCTTTCTGGAGAACATCTCTTCAGGGGTTTTGAACCCAAGTGCACTATGGAATAATCTGTTCTGTACATATACTGTTGTTCTTGCTGCTTCTGCCCATAAGTTCATTGGAAGATCTTGATCATGGATCATAGTCTTCATTACTTCTATTATAGTTCTGTTCTTTCTTTCTGCTACACCATTTTGTTGAGGATTATAGGGAGTGGTGAGCTCCCTCTTGATCCCGACATCTTTACAAAAGTTTACAAACTCTTTTGAGGTGTATTCTCCTCCATTATCCGACTTGAGTATCTTGCTCTTTCTTTCAGAGAGATTCTCTATCAAGGTTTTGAATTCCTTGAATTTACCGAACACTTCATCTTTTGATTTCAAAAAGTAAATCCAGGTTTTGCGAGAATAGTCATCAATAAAAGACATAGTATACATACCCACTAATGGAGGTTGATGGCATTGGGCCACATACATCTGAGTGAATGAGCTCTAGGACTCCTTCTGCTTTACTGTCTCTTTTCGGGAAAGGGTTCTTGATGTTCTTTCCTTGTGCACATCCATTGCACACACCTTCATGATCAACCTTGAATTCTGGTAGACCTGTGACTGCCTTGCTTACATATGGTAATGCCTTGGAGTTGATGTGAGCCAGTCTTCTATGCCAAAGTTCACATGGATTCTCAGTGGAATGAGTCAAGGATGCTTCTGAGTGACCTTTTAGCTTATACAAGCCACCTTCTTCCTTTCCAATAACAATTGCTTCTTCTATTGTTTTTCCTTTGGGCCACATAAGAACTTCTTCATCTATGAAAGCAATTCTGAAGCCTTTCTTAACCAAAGCTGAGATAGAAAGTAAGTTCTTTGTCAAACCTGGTACATATAGTACATCCTTCATCTTCATTGGGGTCCCTGAATCAAGCTTGTAATTCGATTCTCCTACTCCTTTGATAGGGTACTGATAATCATCTCCAAGTATAACTTTCTGGGGAAAGTTCTTTTCTGTAAGGCAAGAGAGAATGTTTCTTTGACCTGTCATGTGATTGGAAGCACCACTATCTATGAGCCAAGTGTCTTCACCAGGTGTCACTGATCCTGAGAGGGAAGAGATTAAGACATAGTCTTTAATCTGTTCTTTTATCATCTTCGTGGGTGGCTCTTCGTCTTCAACTGTATGGGCATGGTTCCTCTTGTTTCTCTTCTTGTATTCTTCTCTTTTAGCTGGACAATTCTTAGCAATATGTGCCATCTTGTCACAATGGTAACATTGGTAGGATGAGAAATCCTTTTCTCTTCTTTTACCTTTCTGAAACGTTTGGAATCTCTTTGGAGTGTGGGATTCTTTATGGATGAATTTGTTTGGGGAGTGAGTCTCCTTATGTTGATGTGTATCTTTCTGGAAGTAAGACCTCTTCCTTCCTCCTTTAGTATGAGCAGCTAGGGTTTGATCTTCATCTCTTGATAGTATTGCTTCTTGGTTAGCTACTCTTTCTTCTTCTTGAACACATTATTCCCAAAGACTGTCAAAGTGTAGTTTCTCCTTTTTGGCACAAATAGTTTGGATGAATGCATCCCAAGGTGTTGTGAGACCATTAAGAGCTGTCATTATGAGTTCATCCTCATCTAGGGTGTCTCCAATTGCTTCTAGCTGTTCCATGAATTGTGATATTCTAGAGAAATATTCCTGAACTGTTTCTCCTTTTTGCATCCTTGTAGTTTTGAGTTGAGTTCTTAGATTCATCTTCCGGTTGATGTTCTTTCCTTCATACATTCTGGTTAGGGCATCAAACATTTCTTTGGAGTTTTCTCTGAAGCCACTTGAGGAATCAGGTGATCTTTAATAGAGTCTGCAATGATTCTTTTGGCCCTAACTGTATCCTTTTGGTGTTTTGCTTTAGCTGCATCATCGGTAGGTTCTGGTACATCTTCTTTAATGAATCTTGCTAGGTCATTCTCTTCAAGAATGAGTGCAATTCTATACTTCCAGGGACGAAAGTTATCCACTCCTTATAGCTTGTCAACAAGCTTAGTGCTTGCAGACATCTTGACCTAGAGCTAGGGAAATGACCAAAATTGAAAATGCTCGGAATTTAAATCTGAACTTACCAGGAGGTGCGCTTGGCTGAGGCAAGTAGCTTGGTGCAGTTAGATTTCAAAAAATCCAAATTTTCCCCCTTCAAACTGGACCAGTGGAATTCTGGACTGGTACTTTTGGTATTGGTTCTGGTTTCCTAGTTTTTTGGTATTCTGGTTTTTTGGTACCAGTGAAAACTAGGGTTTGACTTTCCGGGAGTTCTGTCCATTGGAAAAGTGCGCTGAGGCTGCCAAAGAGTTCACTAGGCTAGGGCGCACTTGATGATTTTCAGGCTGAAATTCCTCTTCAATAGAAAACCCGAATTTTCTTGTGTGGCAACAATGATATTTTTGCTTATCTAGTGAAAGGTGCTCTCTTTAGCTTAGCTCTGAAACCATGTTAAGTTTTGAGCTATTATTGGGTTTCTTTTCAATTTACTAGATAACAATAGCATAGGTAGGATCATTGAGAGAAACACAATCACAAGATACACAACATTTATTCTGGGAAACCTTCATGGGGGAGAAAACCCAACAAAAACGTCCTTAATATAGATAGCCAATACAATGCCAAGGCAATAAGCCAAAATACTAGAGAATATCCAGCACTGAGCAATGCACATCTCTCTTCCTTCTTCTCCCAACTGCAACTACCAAACTTGCGTACTGGATGATCGAGTGAGTGAGTGAGACAACGAGGCACTAGCTTCCTTTATTTATACAAGATGGCAGGCGCTGGAAAGGTGTCTCTTCACTGGGCAGGGCCGACTTGTCTTCTTAGTGGTTAAAACCACTTTAATTAGGCTTGGGGCTGACTTCTCAATTTGCATAATATATTTAGGGTTTGACCAGTCCGCAAAAGGGGATTTGGTCAAGTACAAAGCCCGACATGAACAATCCACAAAAGGGGATTGATCAGATGAATAATAACTCAATAATAAATAGAATACTCTTTGCAGTTACAATATTTCAATATTTGGCACACTTGACACACCGACAACTTAGGTTTTGCATGAGATTAGTGCTGCAGGTCTTAGGTCTTGGAGGGCATATGCTAGGCATCCTTGATGCTATTATATGAGACTCAAGATTGGAGACATAATCTATTTTGTGTTTATGATTATGTTATGATTTTTGTAGTATAGTAGTTGAATTGTTAAAATTTGAACATGGTATTATTTGATCATGATGGATTTTAAGCTATTTGATATTTTTATTTTTCTTGCATAAAAGTTCGTATATTTTGATATTTTTTTTCTATTTTCCAAGTTCCTATACAAGTTTCTGTTGCTTTATATATTTTATGGATGGAAATGTTATTATTATTTTGCTTGCATAAAGCTTGAAAGTTCCTATACTTGAGTTTTTTTTCTATTTTCTGAGTTTTGGCAAGTCCCAAGCTAGATGAGTTTTTTCCTAGTCTGAGTCTGAGAACAATGGCTGCTGTTGTTGGGCATGGATATAAAATCCCTACTAATGATGAGTTGAGGGGAACAATACTTCAAAATGAAACTATCGAATGCACTGTTATGTACGATGGCTAGATGAATGGGAAGGGTAGGACTCTTTCAAATCACTTAGTTTCTTGTTTGAGGGGGCAATGCTTATCAAATATGTTGATGCTTCTACTCATATTAAAGATGGCACACTGTTGAGTAACTTGTTGAATAAGTGCATCTGGGAGATAGGTGTGGAACATGTTGTGTAGGTTAGTTCTGTGACAATTGGAAAAATGCAGTGTTCCACGGGGACGCGTCCCCCATGGTAGGGTGCTTACTCCCCACGTTTTCCACGCACCCGGGACGGGGGGGTTCTTGGGAAAATGTTTCCCCACGTCCCCCTTTTGTGGAAACACGAGGAGATGCAGGGGGTGCGTTTCCCCAAAAGTGGTGCTTCTAGGCATCCCCCCTCGAAAAGGGGTGCTTCTAGATGCACATCCTCCAAAGGGGGACTCCTGAGCATACCCCCTAAATTTTTGGCTAATAAGAATCAAAACTAAAAAAAAAAAAACAAACAAAACAAAAACAATTTTATTAAAAAGCTAAAAACCTACCTCACATAGTGACATTTCGATTGATGGTCTTGATCAATGTTGTATATCTCTTCAATATATCGTCGATATTCCGATAAATTCCGAGTTAAACACCTATTCGATATATTTGAAATATTTCGAGATATTCCGAGTTAGACCCCTGTCTTGCGACATTTTCCGCTGATGTCACTGAGAAGTTACATTCCAGACCCTCGCGGATACTTTCCCCGAGATGAGATATACAACATTGGTCTTGATGACTTCATGCAACAGATGGATGTAGAGGACTAGTCAATGAGATTGACTCTCTGATGCTCATTTTATCTTCAATGTTCATTGCCCATTTTTAATTTTCAATTGTAATTTTTAAGTCTTGACTCTAGATATTGATGACCTCATATTGAGTCTTTGACTTGTCACTCTTTACTATTTTTGAGTTTGAGTAATTTCAATTTACTATTTCAGACTTCCGTATCTATTGTTTTTGTTAATACTAATTTAGTAATTAGATTCTAGAATTACGAATGATAAATTTAAATCAATGTATACATTATTTTATTATATCCGTTTCATTTATGATTTATGAATGAATGTATTTCATTATTGAATCAGAATCTGAATCATGTTTATTATTTATATCATTTACAAATTTGAATTTAGTACTAGTTTACTGTTTACTATTTAGATTGCACAATGATGAATTTACATGGGCTGAATTGTTATTGTTGGGATTTTATCTTTAATATTTATATATTTTTTATAATTTTAGAGACGGGGACCCCGACGTACCCCCATCCCCCATGAATTTCCCCAAAATTTGGGGGTGCTCCCACACATTTCCCCTGTGCATTTCCCCATTCCTGTGCACCCCCGTCCCAGAGACTTGGTGGAACATTGGAAAAATGTCAATGGATAGATTCCCCACATTGTTTTGGACTCCATGTTCTGCTCTTTGCATTGATTTGATGTTTGTAGGATATTGGTGAAGTTTACTTTGTCAATGAGGTGGTTGAGGAAGCTAAGGCCACCACTAAATTGTAAATTTGTATATAACCATCTTCGAGTACCTAGCATCACGAGGGCATTCATAGGGAACAAAGAGTTGGTGTCCTCAATCCATCCTCAATTTTTAGTTGGAGTTGAAGAGGATGTTTATTTATGATGAGTGGTTTGCTAATGCATTTAACAAGAAATGAAGGTGCCAAGCTATTGTGAGACTTGTTTACCAAGATATCTTTCGGGCTGGAGTAGAGGGGGTTTACATGCAGTGAGTGAACTTCTGGAAGATGTTGTTCAATTAGTTGATGTTGAAAACCTTGCAATGAATTACTTGTATGAGGCCATGGATAGGGATAAAGAGGCTATCCGATCATATTATGAGGAAAAGGCTGACAAGGGAGAGCTCAGGTACATCATTATAAGTGCATTGTGGCCAATCTTCCTTTTGGTTTGCTTAGAGATTCCGTTTGGTGCACATAGTTCTGTGAGCCTGGATTTTTGATTTTGAGCTAGTCAGTCTTAGGGCTCAAACATAATCCTATGCTTATTACACTGGGGCTCAGGGCTCAATCATAACCTTGTGCTTCTTAGGCCTGGACTGTTCAGTGAGATTTATGTGGTTATTTTTGATTCTATCCTTCTATAGATGATTCTTTCAGGGATTTCATTGTTGGAATTTTTGTTCTTGCTCTTCTGGCAAATTTGGTAAGCATTGGGTGTTTTCCATCCCGAGCCACTATTAACATACTTTTGTGCTAAGTAATTATAGTAATGCAGTGACGCCATTATGAATCATGATCATGTGCATAGAGTTGTGTGCTAGATATAAAAGTGGTCTTGTCCCATTACCATCTTGATTTAGCACACGGTGTTATGTGCAGATATTAGAACTCTTGAAGTGCTTAGTAGGTTTGATTTCGTATGTTTTTTGTTCAACTAGCAATCTTTATTGATAGATCAGAGCTGTTGTAAAAATGGATAAAACATTAGTGCACACATGGATAGGATCATTTCTTTATCAATTTATAATAATCTATGCATAGTGGCCTCCCTAGGGTGGTTTCTATTTCTGCCATCAATCTAGATTTCTTGTGACTACCTCATTAATTTTTCATTTTACCATTAGTGTTTTGTAAGTTTCGGGCAAGTCCCTATTTAGAATATAGTCTTGTTGTTTGCTTTCTTGCATATATTTTTTGATTGTTTTTTATTCTTAGCTTTGTTACAATTTTGTTTGCTCTTTGGGGTGTTGTTGGGTGGGCCCTTTATCTCTTTATCCAGACAAGTAACTTTTTAATTTCTAAATAATAATTGATTTCAGAGATATTACCCATATACTTATATGTACTTATAAGAAGATGGCAGTGGTAGTTGATTCTAAAGATTGTAACAGTGTACAATGATTGTTTTCGTCCTTACTCTGTTAAGCGATATCCTTTAATGTTTGTTATGCATTTGCAGATGTTCACAGATGCAGGTCAATATGTAATTAGATTTGGAGATATTGACTCCAGTACCAAAACTGGTCTAGCTGCCCAGGCAAATGTCTTAACTAAGCCTTTTTGGTGTTTGTGAAATTTTGAGTTTAAGGCTTTGTTTTGTTTTTAAAGTTATATCTGACTGATTGTCTGTTATTTCTTTTCTGGCAGATACAAGAATTGGATGTATCCCGGCCATTGACTCTCTTGGAAAGAGCTGTAACAGTTGCTCTTGCTGTATCATTGGACAATGACTACTTTTCCAGGCATAGTAGCTGGTGAGCTGACAATTACCTTTGTTTCTAAAACAAGTATAATCTATATAAAACACATACTAGGGTTATCGATAGATGTAACCAATGATAAGTTATGAATAACATAAGACATTTTGTCCCTAATTCTCTAGGGTGAAATGTTCATGGATAGTTTATGTAAGTTGCAAGGTTAGTTGGGGATGGGGACGGGGACTGGGATTGCGATTGGAATGGTGATGGGGATGGGTAAGCCACTTTTTGAAATAAGGGTGTGGGGAAACATCAAGCTACTTTACATATAAAATTTTATATATATGAAAAGTTTCAAAATTAAAAAAAATAGAACTGAAATTTATATGAATCTGAAAAATATAAAACATCAAATATTAGGTTCATTCACCAATGGTGTGGAATTTGGAATGAAGAAGACTGAAAGCGATAATATGAAAATCTGAAACTCTACCTAGTCAGTCCTGTTACCACACAAACTAGCACCTTTACATTAAAGTCCCAAAGATAGGGCAATAGCCTTGTGGAACTAGGAGGTTGGTCACTGTCACCTCACCAACTCTCTGCTGCACTTTAGGCTAGGGTAAATGGAATCCTAACCAAGGGGGGTTCCCATATGGGTTACTAAGCTCAATGTGTATGTAGTAGTAGTGGGATTGAAAGAGAGCTTAGCAACAATGCAGCAAATGGAAAATGGAAAAGTAAAAGGTTGGGGAATGATGGACAAAAGAGAGACTAGTTCCTTTCTTGTTTGGGTAATGGATTCATGTAGTAATTCAAGAGGGCAAATCAAGGGTTACAAGCAGCCAATTGGCGTGCCATACAACCTTCTTATTTTGGTTCAAAAAATTACTTAAGTGAAAGCAAACAATCAATTGATGTGAATTACTTAACCCTTAGTTTGGTTGCTTGATTTACAAATGAAATGGTGGAGAGATTCTATTAAAAATCTACTACTCAAGACAAGTTTCAAAGGTGGCTTCTATCAAAGATTATATACAAGTACACCTAATCTATGGATGTAGAATGTACAATGTTTTATCTTGAAGGTAAATGACTCAAAAGGGAGATGAGAGTGAGGAAACCATTACCCTATCCCTTTCCAATAAGATGAAGCACCTTTCCTTGGCCTTTGACTTATCTTTGGCATCCATACAAATTCAAACAAACTTCCAATATAGAGCACCTAGAACATACATCCACACATAAATAATTGTACTAGCATAACAACATAACTCATACAAAGAAAAGGAAATTAGAATTCCATTGGCTTAGAGATTCTTTTATTCACCAAGAATTTCCCAAGTGATAAATGGGGAGAGAAAACCTTTATATAGGTCTTAGCTCAACTATCTCTTACAATAAAATATTATTTTCCTAAGAAAATATTAAAATATTTACAACTAACTAGGGGGCGAATTAGTTCAAGAGCCCATAGAAAAATGCTTAGATACAAAGTTCTAGATAATTTTAGTGCCACTTGTCTCCTTCTTGTTGAAGTTTTACATATACAACTAGCAGTTACAGTTCTTCTTTATTATTATAATCATTTAGCACATTAGATGCATAAATAAGATCACTGAAAGAGAGACAATCACAAGGTACACAACATTTTATCTTGGGAAACCTTCATGGGGAAGAAAACCCAACAAAAAATTCCTTAATATAGATAGACCAAAGACCGAGCAGAAGATCTTGCTCTACTCCTTTACTAGGAAGAGTAGCGCACCACTTAACCAAGAAATACCAAGAGATAGACCAAAAAACCGTCCTTGACGTCACCCCTAGTTGCAGTAGGTTCTCCTCCAAGACTTGCGCGCTTTGTTGAAATAATGTAACTACAAAGAGTATTCTTGTTATTATTTATATATTATTCATAGGATCAATCCCCATTGTGGATTGATCATGTTGGTTATTGTAATAGGACCAAATCCCCTTTTGCAGATTGGTCAAAAGACAATTGTAATAGGAAGAATAAGAAGTCGGCCCCAACAGATATTAAAGAGACCCATAAATATAATAAATGTGGGTTTACCCACCTAGTTTGAGAAGTCGGCCCTGCCAGTGAAGAGACACTTCACACGTGCGAGACTTGTATAAATAAAGGAGGCTAGCGCCTCACTTAGACACAACTCGCTTGCTCAGTTTGAGAGACAAGTTCAGATCTGCTACCGAAGAAGGAGAGAGAGAGAGTGGCGCATATCTAGGAGAGGACTTTCTGTATTAGCATAAAAGATCTCTTGGCATTGTATTGGCTATTTATATTCAGGAAGTTTTGCTGGGTTTTCTTCCCCTAGAGGGTTTCCCAGGATAAATGTTGTGTCTCTTGTGATTGTGTATTTCTCAGTGACCTTGGATTATGCTATTGTTATCTAATGAAATGCAAACATCTATAATAATGGCTTAAACATTAACATGGTATCAGAGCCAAGCTAAAGGAAGCATATTTCACAAGTGAAAAACGTCACTGTTATCGTACATGAAAATTAGGGCTTTTTGATGGTGAAGCTTTTCAGCCCCGAAACCATCTAGAAAAGTGCGCCCTCCCCTAAGGATCAGTTTGACACTCTCAACGCACCTTTTCAGTGGCTGGTTCTCTCGGAAAGTGAAACCCTAGTTTCACAAAGTACCAGAAGTACCAGAAAACCAGTGTACCAGAAGTACCAGAGTACCAGAGGTACCAGAAAACCAGAAGCACCAGTCCAGAAATCCACAGATCAATTTTGGAGGAGCAAAATTTGGATTTTCTTAGATCCAAACACACCAGGCTACTCGCCTTAGCCAAGCGCACCTCCTGGTAAGTTCAGTTTTTGATTTTGAGCACTTTCATTTTTTGGTCATTTTCCTAGCTCCAGGTAAAGATGTTTGCAAGCATTAAGCTTGTTGACAAGTTAGAAGGAGTGGAAAACTTCCGTGCTTGGAATTATAGGATTGGCCTCATTCTTGAAGAGAATGACCTAGCAAGATTCGTCAAAGAAGAATTATCAGAACCCGACGATGCTGCAGAAAAGGCAAAGCATCAAAAGGACATAATAAGGGCCAAAAGAATCATTGCAGATTCAATCAAAGACCACCTGATTCCTTATGTGTCATCCAAGAAGACTCTGAAAGAGATGTTTGATGCCTTGACCAGACTATATGAAGGAAAGAACATAAACCGGAAGATGAATCTTAGAACTCAACTAAAGAATACAAGGATGCAGAAAGTTGAAATAATTCAGGAATACTTCTCCAGAATCTCAGAATTCAAAGAACAACTAGAAGCTATTGGAGATACCATAGACGAAGACGAACTCATAATGACGGCCCTAAATGGTCTTCTAAGACCTTGGGATGCTTTCACCCATACGATATGTGCCAGAAAGGAGAAATTGAAGTTTGACAGTCTATGGGAAGAATGCATCCAAGAAGAAACAAGAGTAACGAATCGGGAAGCGTTACTAGCAAGGGATGATGATCAATCCCTAGCTACTCACACCAAAGGAAGGAAGAAACCCTACTTCCATAAGGAGACTCATAAAGAGCCTCAACAATCAAATAAATTCAATCATAAAGAATCTCATCCAAGGAGATTTCAGAAGAAAGGACAACGAAAGGAAAGAGACTACTCATCTGTACAATGCTATCATTGTGACAAGATGGGACACATTGCGAAGTTTTGTCCAGCCAGACGAGAAGGATACAAGAGAAAACAAAAGAGGCTCCATGCCCATGTAGTCGAAGATGAAGAGCCACCCGCAAAGATGATAAGAGAGGAGATCAAAAACCATGTCTTAATCTCAACCCTCTCAGATCTATAACACCTGGAGAGGACACCTGGCTCATTGATAATGGTGCATCCAAGCACATGACAGGACAAAGAAACATTATCTCTTGTATCTCAGAGAAGAAGTTTTCTCAGAAAGTGACACTTGGAGATGATTACCAATATCTCATCAAGGGAGTGGGAGAATCAAACCATAAACTGAATTCAGGGAATTCACTAAAAATGAAGTGTTCAATAAGTATATTATGTATATTATATATCATTCATTGATGATTACTCTCGTAAAACCTGGATATATTTCTTGAAGACTAAAGATGAAGTGTTCAGTAAGTTCAAGGAATTCAAAGCCTTGATAGAGAACCTTTCTGAAAGAAGGATTAAGATACTCAGGTCAGATAATGGAGGAGAATATACCTCAAAAGAGTTTGTGAACTTCTGCAAAGATGTTGGGATCA
>JASDQU010100472.1:548787-560785 GCA_032191745.1 Picea mariana | reverse complement strand
AAGAAGCAAGAGGTAAGCCATCTCAAAATATTTGGCTGTCCAGTGTTTATTCATATACCTAAAGAAAAGAGAAACAAGCTGGACCCTTCAGGAAAGAAGGGAATATTTGTGGGATACTATGAGGTCTCCAAGGCCTTTAGAATCTATATACCAGGTCAACATCACATTGAGATCAGCAGGGATGTGACCTTTGATGAAGATGCAGCGCTCAAGAAATCTAAACTGTGCCAGCTTGAAGAGGTATATGAAGAGGAACCCGTAATCCCCAATACTGCAATGAGTGAGGTTCCAAGAGCTGCAGAACCAGTGAGGGAAGTCGTAACTTCCCCTGATGAGGAGCTTCTAGAAGAGATGTGTACCTTGCTTCCGACCTGATGGTTGTGACGNAGGGAGGTTCCAAGAGCTGCAGAACCAGTGAGGGAAGTCGTAACTTCCCCTGATGAGGAGCTTCTAGAAGAGATGTGTACCTTGCTTCCGACCTGATGGTTGTGACGTAAAGCAAGATGATATGATGAGACTAGCACTGAGCTTTCGGCTAGATAGCTGTGACGTAAAGCTAGTCTAGTATCCTGCTTCCAACCGGATGGTTGTGACGTAAAGCAGGACGAGTATCTTGCTTCCAGCTTGAGTGCTGTGACGTAAAGCAAGACGATGAGATGAGACTAGTACTGTGCTTCCAACTTGATAACTGTGACTAAAGCCAATCTAGTATCTTGCTTCCAGCTTGAGTGCTGTGACGTAAAGCAAGACATTGAGATGAGACAAGTACTGAGCTTCCAACTTGACAGATGTGACGTAAAGCCAGTCTTGTATTATGATCAGACAACCTTGTGCTGTGATGATGATGATGTATTAGTTTTATACCAATACATATTGATGCAGATGATGATGGCATTCCTTTGAGAATGATGATCCTGCCGATGAAGAAAACTTCTGATGATTTATAGATACGCCAGTCAGTGTTCCAAGATGATATTGATGATGCTGTCCTCTCACCTACCTGATGCTGTTGATGATGTTTTCCTCTCTCTCTCGCATGATGCCGCTAAAGAATACCCTTCTTGTTAAGGGGGAGTGTTGAAATAGTGTAACTGCAAAGATTATTCTTATTATTATTAATATATTATTCATAGGATCAATCTCCATTGTGGATTGATCGTGTCGGTTATTGTAATAGGACCAAATCCCCTTTTGCGGATTGGTCAAAAGACAATTGTAATAGGCAGAATAAGAAGTCGGCCCCAACAGATATCAAAGAGACCCAAAAATATAATAAAGGTGGGTTTACCCAACTAGTTTGAGAAGTCGGCCTTGCCAGTGAAGAGACACTTCACACGTGCCAGACTTGTATAAATAAAGGAGGCTAGCACCTCACTTAGACACAACTCACTTGCTCAGTTTGAGAGACAAGTTCAAATCTGCTACCAGAGAAGAAGGAGAGAGAGAGTGGCGCATATCTAGGAGAGGACTTTCTGTATTAGCATAAAAGATCTCTTCCCCTAGAGGGTTTCCTAGGATAAATGCTGTGTCTCTTGTGATTGTGTATTTCTCAACGATCTTGGATTATGCTATTGTTATCTAATGAAATGCAAACATCTATAATAATGGCTTAAACATTAACACACTGCAGAGTTGAGTGTGTGTGTGCAAATGAGTTCCATCCTCACATATAAATACAAGTTATGAGGTGGCGCTAGGGTTGTAACTCCATTGGTGGGTCCGACTTTACAAATAGCACTATGAAAATAGGCAAATACATATTGACCTGACTTGACCAATTCACAAAAGGGGATTTGATCTATACAATAATGACTCAAATATAAGTAGAATATTCTTCGAAGTTACAATAATTCAACACTCCCCCTTAACAAGAAGGGTATTCTATTGAAAACATTAATAACAACTGACTATACTCAATACATCATCAAGAGGAGGGGACATCATCTGTTAGAATATAGAAGATTGTGCTCGTTTTACCATTGACAATACCCTCGTCACCCAACCATAGGCCGAAGCCACCCTTCGAGCACCTTGACCTTGACAGAGAAGAGAATCTTGGTAGCAATCCAATAGCCAAGAGAGTCTAATGCACCAAGCAAGAATAGAAACCAAGCTGATAAGATAATCCCACCCAGAGGCTAGCGCACACATTTCCAGAAAACTTGCGCACAAGCTGCAACTGCACCTGCGCAGATCTAGTTCTCTCTGCAACTGCTGAGATGAGAATAATGAGAATTGGTGCCCTGTATGTATAGTAGTCTAGGCTGTTTTACTGCGATCGACTTCTCCTCCTGGGTACTAATAAATTCATATTAAATATATTTCTGTAGCCAACAACTTGTCTAGGGTTTCCTTCACTTCTTTGCTTCCTTCCGGAGTATTCTAATCTCGTCATAGGTCACAATAGAGGTTCATACCTCCCGAAGCTACCATAATATTAACACTCCCTCCTAGCTAGGGAGGTATGGTCTTGAGCACAACAGACCATTCAATTGGTAGCAACACGAGCATCGTCATTATTATCCAACTGGATAATCTCCTATGACAACTGGTACAATATCAATTGATAGAACACACCTGTGTTTATTCAAGGTAGTACGCAACTACTCAAACCGTGACACAGTCACAAATAGTGGAGTAAATCCACCACAGTAGTATATCTCTACTGTCTGGAGACAGGTAGTCTCCATAACAATCATCTGGGCCAATCTTTCACTCACATTTGTGAGCTCTGAAAGAATATCTGCCTCACGAACAGTGGAACATATCCACCACAATAGTTTACATCTACTATCATATAGTCTTCATAACAAACATCCTATAGCAACCTGTATAGAAACAATGTTATGATATAAAACTGAATCATCTGGGCCAATCTTTCACTTACGTCTGTGAGATATGAAAGAATATCTACCCTCAGTATAGAACATCAACAATGGGCTATCTGCCCTATTCTTCTCAAACAAGGAAGAAGGATTGTTTCTGATTTCTGAGCCTGGACCATTCCTCACCTTAGGCCATTCTTCCTACACTAATCAAAGTGCACCCTGGACAGAATGTATAAACCCCAAGGAATGTTTGAGTCTGGACCATTCCCCACCCTGGGCCATTCCTCCTACACTAATCAAAGTGCGCCCTGGAGAAAATGTATAACCCTAAGGAATGTCTGTCCCTGATTGCTGAGCCTGGACGATTCCCCACCCTGGGCCATTCCTCCTACACTAATCAAAGTTCGCCCTGGAGAGAATGTATAAACCCTAAGGAATGACTGTCCGGACCATTTCCTCTGTTAACCACAAGAGGAAAAGACTATCTTGCATCAACCTCCAAAACGAACCATTCCTCATGTTAACCACAATGAGAAATCGTTGTCCGGCGAGGCGGGGCAGTCTTCTTGACTAACCCTCAAGAAGAGAGACTGCCCTAGACCACTCCCCATGTTAACCACAATGGGAAGTCCCTGTCTATGATACATCAACAATCAGACTACCTCCCATGTTAACCACAATGGGAAGTCACTGTCCGTTAGAAATCTCAATCCACTTTCTGAACAGGAAAGAATCGGTCCAATCTGGACTATTTTTCAATTACAGAGATAAATAATATTTTCAGTGCTCCCTCCTAATCTAGAGAGTCATTTAGTCACAAAAATAAATGTTTTCAATAATATGTTTCAGTGTTTTATCCTAACTTGTAGAATCTTCCCTTTCAGCTAAGGGAGTTATTTCCACGATCCCCATCTTCTCTCGGAAATATGCAAACTTGATTCTAGATAGAGGTTTTGTCAGGATGTCTGCTATCTGCTCATTAGTAGGGATATACTCGAGCTTTACCTCTCCTTCTTGGACTTTATCTCGAATAAAGTAGTATTTGATCTCAATGTGTTTCGACCTTCCATGAAACACTGGATTTTCTGTTAATCTTATACAACTCTGATTATCACAATATATTATGGTCGATTCTAGAATTTGATCAAGTAAATCGGAGATTAACTTCCTTAGCCATACTGCTTCTGTGCATGCTTCACATGCTGCCATATACTCTGCTTCTGCTGTGCTGAGTGCGACATACTTCTATTTCCTGCTGGCCCAAGATATCATAGCGGAGCCCAAGCTGAAACACATACCTGAAGTACTCTTTCTGTCTTCTGCACTTCCTGCCCAATTAGAGTCTGTGAATCCATGAAGTTGGATATCACTGGATGCGGTATATCTCAAGCCATAGTTTATTGTCCCACGAATATATCTTAGGACATGCTTTGCAGCTATCTAATGCTCTTGTCTAGGTTCCACCTGGAACTGACTTAATGTATTTATGGAAAAGCAAATATCTGGTCGAGTATTTACTAAATACATCAATGACCCAATTAGCTGTCGATATAGAGATGGATCTACTGGATCGGAATCTGGGACTTTCACTTTCCTTATATCTGCATTCATAAAAGTGTCCATGGACTTACAGTCCATCATTCCAAATTTCTAAAGGATCTTTATTGCGTACTTTCTTTGTCCAAGGAATACTTCACCATGCTTCTGCCATACTTCTAGTCCCAAGTAGTAATGCATGAGACCTAGATATTTCATATCAAATTCAGAGGCTAGTTCCTTCTTGCACAGGATAATTAGAGATTCTTCACCTGTTATGAATAGATCATCAACATATAATAGTAGAATCACAGGTGCGTTATCCATGACTTTGTAATAAAGGTTTGGATCTGCATGACTCTTGGAGAAACCAAGTCTTGTTAGATAGCTGTCCATTCTGGCATACCAAGCCCTTGGAGCTTGCTTGAGTCCATATAGAGCTTTCTTTAATCTGCAAACATGAGAATCTCTGGAATGTACCTCAAACCCTTGAGGTTGTTCAATATATACTTCTTCTTCAATAGCTCCATTGAGGAAGGCTGTTTTTACATCCATTTGATGTAGATTCCATCCCATGGAAGCGACAAGAGATATGATAGCTCTGATGGAGGTATACCTTGCCACCAGAGCAAAGGTTTTGTCATAATCTTCTCCCTCCTTCTGGGAGAACCCTCTGGCCACAAATCTTGCCTTATATTTATCCACGCTTCTTTCTACTGCATGTTTGATCTTGTATACCCATTTTGAGGTTACCACTGATTTTTCTTTAGGTCTGGGTACAATTTCCCATACTTCATTTTTCGTAATGGATTGATGTTCTTCTGCCATAGCTTCTTTCCATTGTCCCTTTTGAACTGTTTCTTCAACTGTAGTAGGTTCTTCATCTAGAAGCTTCGTCATGTATGCTGCATAACTTGAGAATCTTTTCGGTCTTTTACTCTTTCTGGATGTTCCTTCTGGAACCTTGATTCTTTATGCGTCTTGTAATGTAGCTTCAAGCCAAGCTGGTCGTTTCTTGGTTTTTGGTATGATATCTGAATCAATGTTCTCACATGGCTCCATAGGATGATCAGGTTGATCCTTTTCATTATTTTGGTTTTCTGTGTTTTCTTCATTTGGTTCTTCAAGTTCCTCTTCTTCTATAATTTTTTCGATGCATTTCCTGAAGACCATCCTTTCATTGAACGTTACGTCTCTGCTAACTTCTATCTTGTGTTGTTTTGGAATATATATTCTATAGGCTTTGGATGAATCACTATATCCCACGAATATTCCCTTCTTTCCTGAGGGTTCTAGTTTGTTCCTTTTATCTTTGGGAATATGAGAGTAAACTGGACATCCAAATATTCTTAGATTTTCTATGTTAGGTTTCTTACCTGAGAATGCTTCTTCTGGTGTCATGTCCTTCAATGTACGATGAGGGCTTCTGTTCTGTACATATATTGCCGTCATTGCTGCTTCTCCCCATAGAAACATGGATAGACGTTGATCGTTCAATAAGGCTTTTACCTGTTTCTTCGATAGATATGTTCTTTCTTTCTGCTACACTGTTTTGTTGAGGATTATGAGGAACAATCAACTCCCTCCTAATCCCTGTCGATTTGCAGAATGCAACGAACTCCTTCGAGGTGTATTCTCCTCCATTATCTGTTCTTAATGTCTTGATCTTCTTGTTCGTAAGGTTTTCTATTTCTGCCTTGAATTCTTGGAACTTGTTGAATACTTCGTCTTTTGATTTTAGTGGGTACAACCATGTCTTTCTTGAATAGTCATCTATGAAGATTATGTAGTAAAGAGATCCTCCTAGAGATATGACTAGCATTGGACCGCAAACATCTGAGTGTATTAGATCTAGGATTTCCTTAGATCTGTTGTTGCTGCTTGGGAATGGTTTCTTGATATTCTTCCCAAGGGCACATCCTTTGCAGATTCCTTCATGTGTAGATTTCAATTCTGATATTCCTTCAACCATTTTTCTGAGGAAAGGTAATGCTTGATAATTGATATGAGCGTACCTTCTATGCCAAAGCTCATTAGGGTTGACTTTGTCATGTACTAGAGCTTCTTCATTTTGTTCTAGTAGTCTATACAGATTTCCTTCACGACTTCCAACAACCCTAGCATCCTCTATGCTAGAATTCTTTATCCATGATAACACCTTTCCATCCATGAAGACTATTCTGTTTCCTTTGTCTTCTAAACATGATATTGATACAAGATTCTTTTCTAAACTAGGTAGATATAAAACATTGCTTAAGTGAACATGATTACTTGATTCCAACTTGACGGAGGCTTGTCCAAATCCTTCGACCGGGTAAGTGCTTTTGTCTCCGAGCTCCACTTTGTATGATGTCTTTCTCTCGTTTAGATTTGAGAGTCTGGCTTGATCTCCTGTCATGTGCCTGGAAGCTTCACTATCGATTATCCACATATCATCTTCAATCGTTCCGGTAAGTGCTGAGTATTGTAAAAGACTGATTGTTTCACACATGTCTTCGGTTGACTGGTAACTGGTCATGCCTTGATCCAAAAATTCAACTTCGTCATTTCTGTTTTCTGAGAGAGCCAAGAGGTGCGCTGAGTTAGGGCGCATCTGAATATCTTCTTCTTGGGTGAGATGCTCCATCACAAGGTGTCGGATTGGCGATTTATGGTTTCTGCAACTGCTTCTTCTAGTAACCCTAGATGTAGTGTTTTGGAAGCTGCTCCTGCTAGTAACCCTAGCGACAATTCCTCAGTGAGCTCAATATCCTAGCGGCTATGTTTCCTTCCAGTTTTTTAGGCTGACTGAAGGGGGTGTGGGCCCATAACCTGTTAGAATATAGAAGATTGTGCTCGTTTTACCATTGACGATACTCTTGTCACCCAACCATAGGCCGAAGCCACCCTCCGAGCACCTTGACCTTGACAGAGAAGAGAATCTTGGTAGCAATCCAATAGCCAAGAGAGGCTAATGCACCAAGCAAGAATAGAAACCAAGATGATCAGATAATCCCACCCAGAGGCTAGCGCACACCTTCCCAGAAAACTTGCGCACAAGTTGCAACTGCACCTACGCAGATCCAGTTCTCTCTGCAGTTGCTGAGATGAGAATAATGAGAACTGGCACCCTGTATTTATAGTAGTCTAGGCAGTTTTACTGGGGCCAACTTCTCCTCCTGGGTACTAATAAATTCATATTAAATATATTTCTGCAGTCGACAACTTGTTTAGGGTTTCCTTCACTTCTTTGCTTCCTTCCGGAGTATTCTAATCTTGTCATAGGTCACAATAGAGGTTCATACCTCCCGAAGCTTCCATAATATTAACATCATCATCAACATTGGGAACACTGTCGGTCATATCTATAACTCATCGAATTTTTTTCTCATCATCAACATCAGTTGAAACTGAACATCATCATCATCTGCAACGTGAAGTTGGAGTAACATCATCATCATCAACAACATGAAGTTGGAACATCAACATCCTCAGCAGCATGAAGCTCGAACAACAACATCATCAGCATGAAGCTCGAACAACAACATCATCAACAACATGAAGTTGGAACACCAACATCAATATGTGGCAACAAAATGAGGCAAGTGCATCAACAACAACATCTGTGGTACTCTGACAGATCGTCCTTACCGGACCTTCAGGATTTGCCTAGGAATCATGAGATTCCTTAGGATATAGAATCCTAAATGTGCTACCACTACTGACCACAACTGGCATATACATGCATAGGTACTCTAACAGACCGTCCTTAATGGACCTACGAGATCTGCCCATGGATGATCAGTCCCCTAGGATATAAAATCCTAACTGAGCTACCCGCTGTTGGTCAGGATATCATAGTATCATCAACATCACGCTCCCCTTCGAGGAAGGTCTTTTCAGACTACACCAAGCTTGTCTTGGAAGTACTCAAACTTCACATGAGATAGAGGCTTAGTCAACACATCTGCAAACTGCTCATTTGTGCCAAAATATTGGAGCTTCACAACTCCCTTCTGTACCAAGTCACGAATGTAGTGATACCAGATCTCTATGTGCTTCGTCTTATCATGGAACACTGGGTTCTTTGTCATCTTTATGCAACTCTGGTTATCACATAGAATCATGGTACCTTCCATCTTCAGATCAAACATACCTATCAACAACTTCTGAAGCCATATAGCTTCACAACTGGTGGAACATACTTCAATGTACTCCGCTTCTGTTGTGTTGAGAGAAATACTGGACTGCTTCCGTCTTTGCCATGAAGTCATGGCTAACCCCAAACTGAGACAACATCCTGAAGTGCTCTTTCTGTCTGAAGCACTTCCATCCCAATCTGAATCAGTATAACCATACAGTTTTAAGTCATGATCTGCTATATAACATAGACCATAATCCAAGGTACCCTTAAGGTATCTCATCACATGCTTTGCAACTATAAGGTGAACACGTCTGGGCTTCACCAGATACTGACTCAAGGTGTTCACATCAAAGCATATATCTAGCCTAGTATTCATTAGATACATCAACGAACCAATAATCTGTCTGTATAGAGTAGCATCAACTAACTTTGACGAAGTATCAACCAGGAGCTTCAAATTTGTCTCCATGGGTGTGGCCATGGCTTTACATTCCAACATGTCAAACTTTTTCATTATTTCAACTGCATACTTCCCTTGGTTAAGGAATATCTTCTCTGGGCTCTGCCATACTTTAGGACCTAAGAAATAGTGCATCATGCCTAGGTCTTTCATCTCAAATTCTGCAGCGAGCTTCTTTTTGCAATCTGTGCTTTTCTTCTCCTATCAAGAATAAATCATCCACATATAGTAGCAATACAACTGACTCATCATTCATAACCTTGAAGTAAAGATTAGAATCAACTTTACTCTTGGTAAATACCAAGCTCGTTAGGAAACTATCAATTCTGCCATACCAAGCTCTCAGAGCTTGCTTCAACTTGCAGACATGAGTCTTCCTGTCCTGTACTTCAAAACGAAATTTTCACATCACATTGTAGCAACCTGGTACACTTGCTCAGCTGCAACTGAATCTGCATTATCATGTGTTGGCTCTATGTGCTTTCTGCAAAGCACTATTTGTCTCACTGCCTGAGAGTATGTCCTCTACTTTTTCTGCAACTGTTCCTTCTGGAACCGGGACTCTGCACCTACAACTGCTATTTCTAACGCTAAGAATGACTTGCTCTATTCTCACTGTAGTTGCTAAACTCTCAGAGTAACTCCTCTATTCTATCACGGCAACAACTTCATTTGAACTTGAGAGTGGTTGATACTGAAGGTAGCTTTTCTTCTTTCATGGAGGTAACTCAATCTCAAATACATGGACTGCTCCCTTTGAATCTCATACTGTATCAGAATCATGGTTGTTCTGAATGTCTTCACGAACACTAGAACTATTCCTTCGATTACTGGAGCAAGTGTCTCGTCACAGTCTTCTCCCTCTTGCTGGGAGAATCCTCTAGATACCAATTCGACTTTGTACATCTCTATACTGTTATCTGCAACATGCTTGATCTGTTAGATTAATCTTGGAAGTCACCACTGACTTCTCGTCTGGTCTTAAGGAAAAATCCATATTCTAGTCCTTCTGACTGACTTCCTCCTTTGTCATTGAAACAAGGGAATCTTCTCTGGAGATTTCATGTCTCCTAGAGGTCTTTGAAGCTACGATCTAGTCTTCTCAACTCATGGCATCTGTCTGCCAGTCCTGGAAGATGTCTCTTTTTCCATCTGATCCTTTCTGAGATTAGGCTTACTCCGAGTCTTGATTTCTTTTGAGTCGACAAAAAACTTCATAGTCTCTATAGGATATACTTGGTGTTGAATACCAAGTCTTAATATGAAAAACTGTGTCAGACTTCGAACAAATCCTACTTCTTGTCAAGGTGGCTTCATTATCCATTGACCAAGTCTACTGTGAGTTCTATTCTAATGTTCTGCCATCTTTGGAGCCTTCTGCTCCTTACAATCAATCTCCATATGAGATACTCTGTAGCTCAAAAGTAGCTTCTTCTTCATCTTCTTTGGTACATGGATGTATACGGTCATTTATACAACTTGGATAGTCTGCTCCATGTCTCATCTAATATGTTTCCTCCTACAATCATCTCTATAGGTTCCGCAGGGTTATCACCCGTGACCTACTCGGAACAAGAATAACAAGGGAGAAACAACATACAAGAATAATACTCTTTATAATAATAATAAAAGAATAGCGAGAATAATTGTCACAGTAGCTCCTTTAGAGCTATCACTTGTGACCTACCTGAAACAAGGGTAAAAAGTAAGAAATACAATAATAAGGAATGAGAGAAACACTCTTCTACTGTTGTGATCAATCATTCCTCCATGGTAACCTGGAAACAAAACAAGAAGTTTCTCCTAGAGGAGATGCTAGTTTCATCTAGTAAATGATTACAGTAAGCATTTATCTCAATAGTGCTCAGATGCTACCAAGTATTCAATATTAAAACTTTTCAAAGATTGCTATCACAACTATAGTGTTTAGCAGTTATCAAAATTGATGTGTAAATTTGAATGTTATCAATTTAATCAATCAAACCTGAAACTTGGAGTCTTGTCCTCAAGAATGAGTGTGTTGCTTTTCTTCCGAGTCTCCTTTATTCAAGATGATAAGTATTTTCTTCAACCTGTCCTCTGTACTAAGACAATATGCTATCTTGATAGAAATATGAGTTAGGGAATAAACTCTATAATCTCAACTTTAATCAATACTTTGGCTTTAATTTTAACCAATGGTTAGTATGATAACTTCAACAAGTCAAAATGCAACCTAAATATTCATAACATTACAATAATTCCATAACAAGTAGAGACATACCAAAATAATCAAACCTGGGGTGCATAGTGTTAATATTATGGTAGCTTCGGGAGGTATGAACCTCTATTGCGACCTATGACGAGATTAGAATACTCCGGAAGGAAGCAAAGAAATGAAGGAAACCCTAGACAAGTTGTTGACTACAGAAATATATTTAAAATGAATTTATTAGTACCCAGAAGGAGAAGTCGGCCCCAGTAAACCTGCCCAGACTACTATAAATACAGGGTGCCAGTTCTCATTATTTATATCTCAGCAATTGCAGAGAGAACTGGATCTATGCAGGTGCAGTGGCAATTTGTGCGCAAGTCTCTGGGAAGGTGTGCGCTAGCTTCTGGGTGGGATTATCTGATCAGCTTGGTTTCTTTTCTTGCTTGGTGCATTAGCCTCTCTTGGCTATTGGATTGCTACCAGGATTCTCTTTTCTGTCAAGGTCAAGGTGCTCGGAGGGTGGCTTCGGCCTATGGTTGGGTGACGAGGGTATCGTCAATGGTAAAACGAGCACAATCTTCTATATTCTAATAGGTTATGGGCCCACACCCCCTTTGTTCAGCCTAAAACGTTGGAAGGAAACATAATCGCTAGGATATTGAGCTCGCTGAGGAACTACTGCTAGGGTTACTACCAGAAGCAGCTTCCAAAACATTGCAGCTAGGGTTACTAGCAGAAGCAGTTGCAGAAACCCTAAATCTCCGATCCGGCACCTTGTGATCGAGCATCTCGCTCAAGAAGAAGATATTCAGATGCGCCCTAACTCAGTGCACCTCTTGGCTCTCTCAGAAGACAGA
>JASDQU010100472.1:520805-545911 GCA_032191745.1 Picea mariana | reverse complement strand
TAAGGAAGTTAATCTCCGATTTATTTGATCAGATTCCAGAATCGACCATAATATATTGTGATAATCAGAGTTGTATAAGATTATCAGAACATCCAGTGTTTCATGAAAGGTCGAAACACATTGAGATCAAATACTACTTTATTCGAGATAAAGTCCAGGAAGGAGAGGTAAAGCTTGAGTATATCCCCACTGATGAGTAGACAACAAACATCCTGACAAAACCTCTATCCAGAAATAAGTTTGCATATTTCCGAGAGAAGATGGGGATCGTGGAAATAACTCCCTTAGCTGAAAGGGAAGATTCTCCAAGTTAGGAGAAAGAACTGAAAAATATTATTGAAAACATTTATTTTTGTGACTAAATGACTCTCCAGATTAGGAGGGAGCACTAAAATATTATTTATCTTTGTAATTGAAAAATAGTCCAGATTGGATAGATTCTTTCCTGTTCGGAAAGTGGATTGAGATTTCTGACAGACAACGACTTCCCATTGTGGTTAACATGGGAGGTAGTCTGATTGCTGATGTATCATAGACAACGACTTCCCATTGTGGTTAACATGGGGAGTGGTCTAGGGCAATCTCTCTTCTTGAGGGTTACTCAAGAAGACTGGCCCGCCTCGCCGTACATCGATTTCTCATTGTGGTTAACATGAGGAATGGTCCGTTTTGGAGGTTGATATAGGATAGTCTTTTCCTCTTGTGGTTAACGGAGGAAATGGTCTGGACAGTCATTCCTTAGGGTTTATACATTCTCTCCAGGGTGCACTTTGATTAGTGTAGGAGGAATGGCCCAGGGTGGGGAATGGTCCAGGCTTAGCAATCAGGGACAGTCATTCCTTAGGGTTTATACATTCTCTCTAGGGTGCACTTTGATTAGTGTAGGAAGAATGGCCCAGGGTGAGGAATGGTCCAGGCTCAGAAATCAGAATTAATCCTTCTTCCTTGTTTGAGAAGAATAGGGCAGATAGCCCATTGCTGATGTTCTATACTGAGGGCAAATATTCCTTCAGATCTCACAAACGTGAGTTAAAGATTGGCCCAGATGATTCAATTTATTTTTAACATATTTTTTGTGCAGGTTGTCATCAGATGATTGTTATGGAGACTGCCTGTCTCCAGATAGTAGAGATATACTACTGTGATGGATATGTTTAACCGGTTGTGACTATGTGTCACTATTTGAGTAGTTATGTACTACCGTGAATAAACACAGTTGTGTTCTATAAATTAAATTTGTACCAGTTGTCGTAGGAGATTATCTAGTTGGATAATAATGACGGTGCTCGTGTTGCTACCAATTGAATGGTCTGTTGTTCTCAAGACCGTACCTCCCTAGCTAAGAGGGAGTGTTAATATTATGGTAGCTTCGGGAGGTATGAACCTCTATTGTCACCTATGACGAGATTATAATACTCCAGAAGGAAGCAAAGAAATGAAGGAAACCCTAGACAAGTGTTCGGCTGCAGAAATATATTTAAAATGAATTTATTAATACCCAGAAGGAGAAGTCGGCCCCAGTAAACCTGCCCAAACTACTATAAATACAAGGCGCCAGTTCTCATTATTCACATCTTTGCAATTACAGAGAGAACTGGATCTGCGCAGGTGCAATTGCAGTTTGTGCGCAAGTCTCTGGGAAGGTGTGCGCTAGCTTCTGGGTGGGATTATCTGATTAGCTTGGTTTCTATTCTTGCTTGGTGCATTAGCCTCTCTTGGCTATTGGATTGGTACCAGGATTCTCTTCTCTGTCAAGGTGAAGGTGCTCGGAGGGTGGCTTCGGCCTATGGTTGGGTGACGAGGGTATTGTCAATGGTAAAACGAGCACAATCTTCTATATTCTAACACATAGTTCCTCTAAATGTGCTGGATCTGAGATCCCTCTAGATCTAAGATTGTTGTTTAAATAAAAGATCCTTTCTCCTACAAGTACCCTTTAAAATAATGATACAGTTTAAGCATATTTAAGTACATACCTCTGACAACATTGACATGTAGTGGCACCATCTGACAGTAGTGGCAAGCAATAACGAACCTTTAAAACTTCAAAGGTGCTTTAACTTGTAACTTAAAGTTAGCTGGAGGTTTGCTAGGGGAAGGTGCACTAGGACAATAAAAATAAGTCCCAACACTTCACAAAAACTTTCACTGCAACTGGTACTGCAACTGGTGCTGGCACTGCAACTGGTGTTGTAACTAGCATGAAGGAATTGGCACTGCAACTGCAACTGATACTGCAACTGATTCTGCAACTACAACTGCAACTAGTACTGGAACTGCAACTGCAACTGAGGGTTTTATAAGGAAACTCTAATTTCTCAAACTTCAAATTTTAGAATTTTGATCTAGGGACTAGATGCACCCTCCCAAGGCGAGTTCCTAGGTGTGGTTTCTTTCTCCAACATTCTCCACAAACAAGGAAAATGTCACACTTAGGGTTTATGCAAAAACCCTAATTTTGCAGCAGCTGTAATACTGAAATTGAATCTTGGAGAGGGTGAACTGAAGCTAGCCACTTTTTATAACCTGTGAGTTAGTCTCTTTCAGGCCTACTTTGATACCATGTTGAAGTTTTACTTTTACAACTAGCAGTTACAATTCTTCTTTATTATTATAATCATTTAGCACATTAGCTGCATAAATAAGATCACTGAAAGAGAGACAATCACAAGGTACACAACATTTTATCCTAGGAATCCCTCATGGGGAAGAAAACCCAACAAAAACTTCCTTAATATAGATAGACCAAAGATCGAGTAGACGATCCTCCTCTACTCCTTTACTAGGAAGAGTAGCGCACTACTTAACCAAGAAATACCAAGAGATAGACAAAAAAACCCTCCTTGACGTCACCCCCAGTTGCAATAGGTTCTCCTCCAAGACTTGTGCACTGCAGAGCTGAGTGTGTGTGTGTGCAAATGAGCTCCGTCCTCACATATAAATACAAGTTATGAGGTGGCGCTAGGGTTGTGAATCTTCATTGGTGGGGCCAACTTTACCTAGGAGTGGCTAAAACCACTTTACAAATACTATGGGCCAACTTTACAAATACCACCACGAAAATACACAAATACATATTGACCTGACTTGACCAATCCACAAAAGGGGATTTGATCTATACAATAATGACTCAAATATAAGTAGAATATTCTTCGAAGTTACAATAATTCAACACTTCTTCTATCCTTATCTGCATACAAAGGTAAAATCTGTGTGCCATTTGTCCTCATGTGCAAAAATAATAATAAATAGGTAGGGCGAATTTCCAATAGGTGTGCGCATGAATGACAAGTAAGATAAGATAAGATAAGCTAATTTTATTAATGTTCTGTTATTGCACAAACTGTAGGTTGGGAAAAGCCCGACCCAATCCACGGGATGGTGATAACTGTGGGAGAGTCTACCCAATGTCATATTAGATAAACCCTCCCCTCGCTTTAGTGAAGGATAAATCCTACACAAGGGGGGAATCCCAGGATACCCTAGGGGGAAATGAGATGGAAAGAGATTATATTGGAAGTGATGCCCCTATAGGTCAAGTTACCAAGTGAAGAATGGCTTGGTAACGAGTCTCAGAGATGATCTATGGTTGCCAAGCGCTTGGGCACTCGTGGAAAAGAAATGTACCTGCCCGAGACACAAGAAGAAACACGTATACATGCTCAAAGTTAAGTGGACAAGCAAGTTAAGTTTGCTGTCCGTAATTACAGCAGTAAACAAGAATATATATCAGCAAGGAAAACAACTAATTACTGCCGATTCAACCACTTAAAGCATCAAATATTTGTTTGGAAGTGAAGCATAAAACATGTAGATTGTTTCCAACACTTTAGCACAAGCTTTAGTGGTATTAGAGGGCTGTTATATGACGTTTTCAGAGTAAGTTTGTAACAACCAAGTGGCTGTAGCAAATTTTTTCTACAAAAGCAAGTTTTAACCACGAAAACAAGTGAGTAATCCAACAAAAAGTTCACTAATTAGTAGTAGAATGATAATGATAGTTTACTAGCATATTTCCACGGGTAAATTGCAAGGTAGAATCAAAATAGAAGATGATTTGCTTCAACCCTAATGGCTAAGCTTTTAATTAGCTATAGCTCAAGATCCACTTGACCAATCCAGATGCCCTAGAGGCTTTGACAAGCTTAAAGCATATAGAAAAGATCCCAACTTAAACAATTTCAATATCTCGTGATTTTACGTATCCCAATGCAATGATTTTATTTCTCCAATGCAAGAGATTAGTGCCTTTAACTGTTAAATTTAGAGTTGCTATTAAGTTATTTTCAAATTTACTAGACAATAGTAGCATAAGTAGGATCACTTAAAGATACCCAATCACAAGGTACACAACATTTATCCTGGGAAACCCTTAAGACACTTCCATCAACTGCATGTTTTATCATATAGATCTACTTAGAAGTCACTACAGACTTCCCTTTCGGTCTCGGAACAATATCCCACACATCATTCTTCATGATGGACAAATACTCTTCGACCATGTCATCTTTCCAAACCTGCTGACCTGCTACTTCTCCATGACAAGAAGGCTCAATATCAATGCTGTGGCTCATAGCTGAAGCATAGCTCGAAAATCTTTGTGGTCTCTTTCTCTCTCGCAATGTACCACGAAGAGCTGCATGTCCCTCTGTCTCCTGCAGAGTCTGTCGAGCCCATCTAGGCCTCTTTTGGCCTACTGCAATGTCTCTGGGAACATTACCTATAGCTATGGGATCAATTGGATCAACTAGATCTGTAACTGTCTCCCTCTGAACTGCTGAAGGGGGAGAAGGTACTGTCTCTTCCTTCTTCTCACTGTCAATCTCCATCTGAGATTCTTTGGATCTTCGGAAGGCTATCTCTTTGCTAACCTCAATTTTTCTCTGACCAGGGATGTATATCTGATATGCCTTCGAAGATTCATTGTACCCCACAAATGTACCCTTTCTGCATGAAGGGTCTAGCTTTGTCCTCTTTTCTTTGGGTATATGAAAGTATACTGTACACCCAAATATCCTGAAGTGTCTAACCTCTGACTTCACTCCAGTGAAAGCTTTTTCGGGAGTCATGTTCTTCAGAATCTTATGAAGACTCCTGTTCTAAATGTACACAACTGTCATTGATGCCTCTGCCTACAGAATCATAGGTAGATTCTGATCATGTATCATCGCTTTGGTTGCCTCAACAATGGACCTGTTCTTCCTCTCTGCAACCCCATTCTGCTGAGGATTATAAGAAATGGTGTACTCCCTCTTGATCCCTGTCTCAATACAAAAATCACTGAAATCCCTGAAGGTGTACTCTCCTCCATTATCTGATGTCAACACCTTGATCCTCTTCCTGTTCACAGGTTGAGAACCTGAGCTTTAAACTCTTGAAATCTCACAAGGGCTCCATCCTTGGTCTTCAAGAAATAAATCCACGTCTTTCAAGAGTGATCATCGATGAAGAGAACATAGTACAAATATCCGTTCAAGGAAGCAACCGTCATGGGGCCACAAACATCTGTATGTATCAAGTCCAAGATCCCCATGGATCTATTGTCACTGCTTGAAAAGGACCCCTTGACATTCTTTCGAAGAGCACAACCTCTGTAAACGCCATCATGCTCGATATGTATCTCTGGAAGGCCTGTCACCATCTTCCCCAGAGCAGGAAGGGCTCTATAATGTAAATGAGCAAGTCTCCTATGCCATATCTCGCTCAAGCTGATAGTATCATGTAACAAGGCTTGAACTGGTCGGACAGTCAATCTATACAAACTCTTTTCTCGAACACCAATCACCTGGGCATAATCCATGTGTGAATTCTTGTGCCATACAAGAACTTTTCCTTCAGAGAAGGTAACCTTGTAGCCTTTATCCTCTAAGGCAGAAACATAGACAAGGTTCCTTTTCATCCCAGGTACATATAGTACCTCACTTAATTGAAGAGGTATTTCAGAATCTAGTTGGAAAGAAGAAGTTCCAATTCCCTTCACAGTGTATTTGGCATTATCACCAAGTACAACATGCAGACGAGACTCTTTCTCTACAAGGTCTGTAAGATGTTCTCTATATCGTGTCATGTGTCTGGAAGCACCATTGTCAATCAACCAAATATCACTATCAGTAGGAACGATACCTGAGAGTGTTGAAATGAAGAAGAATGCTTCATCTTTTATGTCTTCATCTCTCTGATGTGGTTTTGAATCAACATCGATAGTGGATGGATGTTGTCTTCCTTTCTTCCTGGTAGGACAATCTCTCGCAATGTGTCCATACTTGTCACATCTGAAACATTGAATCTTTGAAATGTCTTTGCTACGTTCATGACCCGAAGTTGCTGAAGTTTTCTTGACTTTGAATGCTTTGCCGAAACTTCTTCTATTTCTTCTGCCTCTCTTTGTATGAGAAGCAAGGGATTGAATGTCATCATGATGGGAGTCTTGCACATCTCTAGCTATAAGTTTGGTTTCCTCCTGAGTGTAGTCTGCCCATAGACGATCAAACTGAGGTAAGTATTCTCTTCCACTGATACTTATGAATGGTTCCCAATGTCTTGGAAGAGCATTGAGAGTAATCATGACAAGCTCTTTGTCTGTGATGGTTTCTCCAATGGCACCTAATTGATCTCTGATCTCTGAAATCTTCATGAAGAAGGTAGCAATGGTGTCAGCTTTCGTCATCTTAAGATTTTGAAGTTGGTGTTTCAATGTGAGAGCTCTGTTAGTGTTGTTGCTCTTAAACATTGTCTTTAGTGCGTCATACATTTGATAAGTTGTCTTCAAGGTAGAGATGCGAGGTAGTAGATGATCTCTTACCGAATAGATGATTATCTTTCTATCTTTGACATCGTCTGCCTTCCATTCAACCTTCTCTTCATCGGTCGCTGTTGCTGGTAGAGTCTTTTCTATCAATCTCAATAGGTCATCCTCTTCCAGAGTGATGTGTAATCTTGACTTCCAGGAGATGAAGTTGCTTGTTCCATCAAGCCTATCTTCCACCAAAGTTCTGTTCCTCATGGCTTGCAGATTCTTCAGAAACCCTAGCGATTAAGCTAGAAACCTTAGCGTTTTTCAAGAGGAGGTCTCTGGGAGGTTTATTGGACTTATGACTGCCAACAAGAAACCCTAGAGAGTCAAAGGAACCTCAACAAGATGCAAAAAATACTCCAACGTTTTGTAGAAACCCTAGAGGCCGAAATGTGCATAAACTAGAAACCCTAGGGCCGAAAATAAAAAATTCTTCAATTTTTGATCTGAGAGTTGCAGATGGTGCGTTGGACTAGGCCGTACTAGCTTGTGCAAAAATTAGGCCCAACGTTCAAGGGGAAAGTGCTAAAACTAGCTTGACAAGGAAAATGGAAGGGGCCGTTTTTGCAGTTGCAACAAGATGGTGACGACTAGCTTGGAATAGCTTGTGCAATGGTTCTTCAGGAACACTGCTCTGATACCATGTTGAATTTTTAATGCTTAGCTCAAGCACATGTAGTTTCTTTTCAATTTAGCATGAACTTGAACCATAAACAATGCAACAATACAATATACAATAGCTCCAGTAACCAAGATCACAAGAAGAATAACCATGCACAAGACACAAGAAGTTATCCTGGGAAAACCCTTCTCAACCAAGGGAAAAACCCAACAATCCTTTGCTATAGAATCAAGAGAAGATCACCCTTTCACCACAAACCCTAGTGCACACAAGAGGGTTCTCTATGACCAAGAAAGCTAGGGCCTAAGAGAAGTGCGCACTTCAGCCCTACAAGTAGGCGTTGAGATAATGAAACAATAGTTAGTGAGTGATCCACAATGGGGATCTAACTCTTATTTATACATGAACTAACACATCAAATGGATGTGTCCATTGGTAGAATAGGGCCGACTTTTATAACTCAAAAAAATATAATTATTCTTTACACAATATTATTTATCTTTAGATGGTGGGGACGACTTGTACCCTTTACAATACAAATTAGGGTTTTACAATAGTCTTACTCTTTGACAATATAGCAAGGGATCTCACACATCCTCTAGTGCTCTGCCACTAGGGACACGTCCACCTGTGCTCAACCACATGAACGTCACTCTCAACAGATCAACTCAACCGAGTCCATATGAGTATTATCTGGAGAGCCGAGTACCCGCGAGAAGTCTAACGGTCATAATGTAGATCAAAGATCTTTGGGTGCAAAATGGATATCACAGAACTTGGAATATGAAAGCTTGAACCCGCGATTATAAAAAAAAAAGGTTAAGTACATAATAGCATGGCGGTCAGTCGGACCCATGATATGGGAATATGGATGGAGGTGAAGATCTGCGAGCCCGCCTACCCGTCGTTTTTGAGAAACGACTAATTATTGTAACTAGAAAGGGAAAAGAGAAGGGAGAAAAGAAAAGAGGAATGAGGGTAGGTATTGAAGAGGGAAAAGAAATGGAAAAAATAAGTTGGGAAAATAGAAAAGGGGAGGGAAATTTTGGAAGAGGGAATTGATCTCAACAATTGGCTCCAACTGTGGGATGATAACCCCCTGTGGGTTGTCAAGAATCCAAAATCTTTATGTCCAGGCGCTTCCGTCCATTGGGCTATGGAGTCAAAGGTAAGAATATACAAACTGAAATAAATTTATGTACAAGGAAAATGAGAAAGTTTCAGGTGAATAAACATTTCAAATGTTGCCCGTTGATAGGAAACATTAATCTTTTACCCTTCATGTCTTGGAGCATATAGGAATTAAAACCCAAGATATTTTCGATGAAGTATGGTCCAATCCAGAGTCTTTCGAACTTTGTATGCATCGATGGTTTCTCCTTGGCCTTGTTCCAGAGTAGCACCAATTCTCCCTTCTGAAAATTCTTTACAGTTGCACTCTAATAAAAATATCTTTTGGGACTTTGTTGTCTCTGAGTAGTTCAATTCATGGCTTTGCTTCGTTCTTCCTCCAATTTCAACGACTGATTGATTCTCCTTTGGATAGGTGAACTGTCTTCTGCAGCTTCTATATTAGCCACGAAAGTCAAGGCATTGAGTTCGAGACTAATTGGCATTTTCGCTTCTTTCCCATAAACCAATGTATACAAAGACACCCCAGTGCTGTCCTTTGGAGTCGTTCTGCTTGCCCACAATACATCAGTTAATTTCAAATGCCAATTCCTTTGGTTCTTGTCAATAGTTTTCTTCAATATCTGGATGAGTGTCTTATTTGTGGATTCTACAAGACCATTTCCTTGTGGATAATAGTTTGATGATTGCCCCATAATAATTCCATATTGACCACAGAACTCTATAAACTTTGAACCAATGAAAATCGAACCATTATCAATGATAAATTTATCTGGGACACCGAATCTTGACAAAATATTATTTTTGAGGAACTTAATTAACTCTTCAAAATCAATCTTTTTTAATGCAAGTGCCTCTAGTCACTTTGTAAAATAATCTCTAGCGGTCAGAATATACATGTGTCCCTTGCTTGACTTTGGATTTATTGGCACAACGACATCAAGTCCCCATTGAGAGAATGATTGTTCTACAATTATGGGCTGTAACAACATCGCAGATCTCGTCATTTTCCTTGAAAATTGTTGGCATGATACACACTTCCTTATTGTGGCATACGAGTCTCTGAAAATTGATGGCCAATAAAATCCATCTTTTATTATCTTGTGGGCGGTTGCAGTACGTGCAAATTGGCCACCACATATTCTTTCATGGAATTCTCTCATTAGTTCTTGGGCCTTGTTTTCATCAACACATCTCAGTAATATACCATCATAGTTCCTTCTGAACAATATATCAGCAATTAACACATATTGATTTGCCTTCATCTTCAATGTTCTTCGCACATTCGGGTTCATGGTGACTGGAAACTTCCCGGACCTTAAGTAGAATACAATGTCTCTGTACCATTCTGAATCAACCAATGGTTCTCCTACTGAAATTGAAATCATGACATCCACAAAATCACTATTTGTGATGAACTTACATAAACCTTGTCCTTTGACAACCTTTAAAGGTTTAATTTCAATATCATATTCTTGGATCTTTGCCAGCCAGTTCAGCCATTTACCTTCTCTTAATTGTTGATTCAAAAGCATCTTCACTGGTGATGATGGAACATAAGCAATGACATGGGAATTTAGTATGTACGTATGAAAGTGCGCCACTGCTTTCACAAGAGCCAGGGCTTGCTTTTCCAACTCTGAATACCTTAATTCATAATCATGAAGGGTTTTGCTCATGAAACTGATTGGGAGTTCTTCACCCTTGGTATTCCTTTGAGTAAGAACATATGCAACAAGTGTTTCTGTAGCGAACGAGTAGATGATGAAACCCCTTTGAAAATCTGGACTAATGAGAACTGGAGCTATGGTGATTGCTCTTTTGATATTATTGAAAGCTTCTTGGGTATCCATGCTCCTTTTTCAACAATAAATTGATTGGCTTCACAATACTTGCATAGTCAGGAACAAACCTTTGCACAAAGTTGATCTTGCTAAAAAATGACTGAATTACTTTCTTAGATGACGAGGTGTTGAGTTCATTTATTGCTTTGACTCTTTCTGGATCTATATAAATCTCTTCCTTGCACACAATTGTTAAGGTTTAAGCTATTATTAGGTTTCTTTTCAATTCACTAGATAACCATAGCATAGATAGGATCACTGAGAGAAACACAATCACAAGATACACATCATTTATACTGGGAAACCTTCATGGGGAAGAAAACCTAGCAAAAAATTCCTTAATATAGATAGCCAATACAATGCCAAGACAATAAACCAAACACTAGAGAATATCCTCTACCAAGCAGTGCGCCTCTCTCTCTTCCTTCTTCCGACAACTGGTAACTGCAACTTCCTTCAAACTTGCGCACTAGATGAGTGAGATGAGTGAGTGAGCAAATGAGGTGTTGGCTTCCTTTATTTATACAAACTGGCAAGTGCTAAAAAGGTGTCTCTTCATTGGGCAGAGCCGACTTGTCTTCTGAGTGGTTAAAACCACTTTAAATTGCCTGGGGTTCGACTTCTCAATTTGCATAATATGTTTAGGGTTTAACCAATCCGCAAAAGGGGATTTGGTCAATTACAATGGTCGACATGATCAATCCACAAAAGGGGATTGATATAATGAATAATAAATAGATTACTCTTTGCAGTTACAATATTTCAACACTCCCCCTTAACAAGAAGGGTATTCTACAACATCATCAGGAGAGAGAGAGAGGTCAACAACATCAACAACATCTGGAACACTGACTGACATATCTATAAATCATCGGAAGTTTTTCTCATCATCAATATCATCATTCACAACAGGGAGCTGGAATGACATCATCATCATCTACATCAACATGGATTAGTATAACACTAATACATCATCATCAATAACAATACAAGGCGGATACAACATCAACAACAACAATATCACAACACAAAGGCTGGAGCATCATCAACAATAGCAGTATCACACCACAAAGGCTGGAGCATCATCAACATCATCTCTAGGCTGGAAATCTTCAGCATGAAGTTGGCATCTCAAGAACATCAACACGAGGCTGGAAATCTTCAGCACGAAGCTGACATCTCAACAACATCAACATGAGGCTAGAAATCTTCAACACGAAGCTGGCATCTCAACAACATCAACATGAGGCTGGAAATCTTTAGCATGAAGTTGGCATCACAACAACATCGGTATGGAGCTGGAAATCTTCAGCACAAGGCTGGCATCACAACAACATCAACACAAAGCTGAAAATCTTCAGCACTAGGCTGGCATCAACACTACTCCCTCTTTTGAGGGAGGTCCTTTCGGACTACACCAAGCTTATCTCGAAAGTGCTCAAACTTTACATGAGATAGAGGCTTGGTCAACACATCAACAACCTGTTCATCCGTGCTAACATACTGGAACTTTATGGCTCCTCTCTGCACCATATCACAGATGTAATGAAATCAGATCTCTATGTGTTTTGACTTGTCATGGAACATAGGGTTCTCTGTCATCTTTTTTTTTTTGTTTGTTAGTTTGTTCGTGACATGTGGGACTAACCTGTGGCTAAGAAACTGCGACTCAGGGGCATCTAAGCCGTCAAAATCACCTGGGGATCGCACCCGGCCTGAGCCACACCAACCCTTAACATGATTGGATTGTTTGTCCCTGCAGGTTTCAAACCGGTGACTTTAACATCACTAAGTGCCTTAACAACACACTCCGTCACCGACTGTCCTACACCTCGGGGATGGGTTCTCTGTCATCTTTATGCAACTCTGGTTATAACATAAGATCATGATTGGTTCCATTTCTAGATCGAATAGATCTGTCAACAACTTCCGAAGCCATATGGATTCACAACTAGCGGAACATGCAGCAATGTATTCTGCTTTTGCCGTGCTGAGAGCAATGCTTGATTGCTTCCTACTCTGCCATGAGATCATGGCTGACCCCATACTGAAACAACATCCTGAAGTGCTCTTTCTGTCAGAGACACTTCCAACCCAATCTGAATCGGTATAACCACTTAGTCTGATGTCATGATCTCCATTGTTATTGAGACCACAATCTAATGTACCCTTAAGGTACCTCATCACATGTTTTGCATCAACCAGGTTAACACGTCTGGGCTCTACTAGAAACATTCTCAAGGTGTTCACAACAAAACATATATTTGGCCTGGTGTTCGTCAGATACATCAACGATCCAATGATTTGTCTGTACAACGTAGCATCAATCAATTCTGACGAAGTGTCAACCAAGAGCTTCAACTTTGTTTCCATGGTTGTATTCATGGATTTGCACTCCAACATATTAAATCTCTTCAGTATTTCAACTGCATACTTCCCTTGGTTAAGGAAGATCTTCTCTAGGCTCTGCCAGACCTCAAGACCTAAGAAATAGTGCATTAGGCCAAGATCTTTCATCTCAAATTCTGCAACGAGCTTCTTCTTACAATCAGTGATGAGCTTTTCTGCTCCAGTTAAGAATAAGTCATCCACATACAACAACAATATAACATGCTCATCATTCATAACCTTGAAGTAGAGGTTAGAATTAGCTTTACTCTTGGTAAAGCCCAAGCTCGTCAGGAAACTGTCAATCCTTCCATACCAAGCTCTAAGAGCTTGCTTCAATCCGTATAGAGCCTTCTTCAATTTGCAGACACGAGTCTTCTTGTCTTCAAATTCAAACCCTTGAGGTTGTTCTATATACACTTCTTCTTCGATGACACCATTCAAGAAAGTTGTTTTCACGTCCACCTGGTGTAACTTCCACTTCATCTTAGCTGCAAGAGCTATGATGGTTCTGATTGAAGTGTATCTGGCTACAGGAGTAAACATCTCTTCATAGTCAATGCCTTCCTTTTGAGAAAAGCCACGAGCAACAAACCTTGCTTTATATTTCTCAAGACTTCCATCAACAACATGTTTTATTTTGAAAAGCCATTTGGAAGATACCACATCCTTGCTCTTCGGTCTGGGAACTATTTCCCATACATCATTCTTTATAATGGATTGGTATTCTTCTGTCATGGCATCTGCGCATTCTTTCTTCTGAATAGCTTCTTCAAAGCAAGTAAGCTCCTTCTCTAAGAGATCACACATCAAAGCCATATAACTGGAGAATGGCTTGGGTTTCTTCACTTGTCTCATGGTTGCTTCGGGGGCACCATACTTCTCTCCATCTTGAATAAGTTCCCTTGCCCAGGCTAGCTTTCTCTTTTGGGAGATCATCACCTGGGGAGGTTCTTGAGATTCTATTATGTCATGATCTTCTAGAATTCCCCCATTATGGGAAGTTATGACTTCCCTCACTGGTTTTGCAACTCTGGGAGCCACAAGTTCTTCTTCATATACTTCTTCAAGCTGACATCTTCTTGATTTCATGAGTGCTGCATCTTCATCAAAGGTTACATCCCTGCTGATGTCAATATGATGGTAACCTGGTATATAAACTCTGAAGGCCTTGGAGACCTCATGGTATCCAACAAATATTCCCTTCTTCCCTGAAGGGTCCAGCTTGGTTCTTCTCTTACGGAATGTGTACGAATACTGGGCAGCCAAATATTTTGAGATGGCTTACTTCTGGCTTCTTTCCGGAGAACATCTCTTCGGGGGTTTTGAACCGAAGTGCACTATGGGACAATCTGTTCTGTACATACACTGTTGTTCTTGCTGCTTTTTCCCATAAGTGCATTGGAAGATCTTGATCATGGATCATGGTCTTCACTGCTTCCATTATAGTTCCTTTCTTTCTTTCTGCTACACCATTTTGTTGAAGATTGTAGGGAGTGGTGAGCTCCCTCTTGATCCCGACATCTTTGCAAAAGTTTGCAAACTCTTATGAGGTGTATTCTCCTCCATTATCTGACTTGAGTATCTTGATCTTTCTTTCAAAAAGATTCTCTATCAAGGCTTTGAATTCCTTGAATTTACCGAACACTTCATCTTTTGATTTCAAAAAGTAAACATAGGTTTTACGAGAATAATCATCAATAAAAGATACATAGTATACATACCCAATGATGGAGGTTGATGGCATTGGGCCACATACATCTGAGTGAATGAGCTCTAGGACTCCTTCTACTTTACTGTCTCTCTTCGGAAAAAGGTTCTTGATGTTCTTTCCTTGTGCACATCCATTACACACACCTTCATGGTCAACCTTGAATTCTGGTAGACCTGTGACTGCCTTGCTTACATATGGTAATGCCTTGTAGTTGATGTGGGCTAATATTCCATGCCAAAGTTCACATGGATTCTCAATGGAATGGGTCAAGGCTACTTCTAAGTGACCCTTTAGCTTATACAAGCCACATTCATCTTTTCCAATAACAATTGCTTCTTCCGTAGTTTTTTATTTAGGCCACATAAGAACTTTTCCATCTATGAAGGCAACTCTGAAGCCTTTCTTTTCTAAAGCTGAGATAGAAAGTAAGTTCTTTGTCAAACCTGGTACATATAGTACATCCTTCATCTTCATTGGGGTCTCTGAATCAAGTTTGTAGTTTGATTCTCTTAATCCTTTGATAGGGTATTGATAATCCTCTCCAAGTGTAACTTTCTAGGGAAACTTCTTTTCTGTAAGGCAAGAGAGAATGTCTCTTTGACCTGTCATGTGCTTGGAAGCACCACTGTTTATGAGCCAAGTGTCCTCACTAGGTGACACTGATCCTGAGAGTGTAGAGATTAAGACATAGTCTTTAATCTGTTCTTTTACCATCTTTGTGGTTGGCTCTTCGTCTTCAATTGTATGGGCATGGTGCCTCTTGTTTCTCTTCTTGTATTCTTCTCGTCTAGCTGGACAATACTTAGCAATATGTCCCATCTTGTCACAATGGTAGCATTGGTAGGATGAGAAATCTTTTTCTCTTCTTTGACCTTTATGAGACTTTTAGAATCTCCTTGGAGGGTGAGATTCTTTATGTATGAGTTTGTTTTGGGGGTGAGACTCCTTATGAGTTTCTTTTTGGAAGTAAGACCTCTTTCTTCCTCCTTTAGTATGAGTAGCTAGGGCTTGATCTTCATCTCTTGATAATAATGCTTCGCGGTTAGCTACTCTTGCTTCTTCTTGAACACATTCTTCCAAAAGATTGTCAAAGTGTAGTTTCTCCTTTCTAGCACAAATAGTTTGGATGAATGCATCCCAAGGTCTTGTGAGACCATTAAGGGATGTCATTATAAGTTCATCTTCATCTATAGTATCTTCAATTGCTTCTAGCTATTCTTTGAATTGTGATATTCTAGAGAAATATTCCTGAATTGTTTCTCCTTTTTGCATCCTTGTACTTTTGAGTTGAGTTCTTAGATTCATCTTCCAATTGATGTTCCTTCCTTCATATAATCTGGTTAGGGCATCAAACATTTATTTTGGAGTCTTCTTAGAAGCCACTTGAGGAATCAAGTGATCTTTAATAGAATCTGCAATGATTCTTTTGGCCCTAACTGTGTCCTTTTGGTGTTTTGCTTTAGCTGCATCATCGACAGGTACATCTTCTTTAATGAATCTTGCTAGGTCATTCTCTTCAAGAATGAGTGCAATCCTATATTTCCAGGCACGAAAGTTTTCCACACCTTCTAGCTTGTCAACAAGCTTAGCTTGCAGACATCTTTTACCTGGAGCAAGGAAAATGACCAAAAATTGAAAATGCTCAGAATTGAATTTTGAACTTACCAAGAGGTGCACTTGGCTGAGGCGAGTAGCCTGGTGCAGTTAGATTTCAGAAAATCCAAAATTTGCCCCTTCAAACTTGACCAACAGAATTCTGGATTGGTACTTCTGGTACTAGTTCTGGTTTCCTGGTTTTCTGGTACTTCTGGTTTTCTAGTACCTCTGGTTTTCTGGTACTGGTGAAAACTAGGGTTTCACTTTCCGGGAGTTCTATCCACTGAAAAGGTGCGCTGAAGGTGCCACTGAGTTCCCTAGGCTAGGACACACTTTTCTAGATGATTTTTGGGTTGAAATTCCTCTTTAATAAAAAGCCCTAATTTTCTTGTATGACAACAATGACTTTTTTTTTTATCCAGTGAAAGAAGCTCTCTTCAGCTTAGCTCTGATACCATGTTAAGGTTTAAGCTATTATTAGGTTTCTTTTCAATTTACTAGATAACCATAACATAGACATGATCACTAAGAGAAACACAATCACAAGATACACAACATTTATCCTGGGAAATCCTGATGGGGAAGAAAACCTAGCAAAATCTTCCTTAATATAGATAGCCAATACAATGCCAAGATAATAAACCAAACACTAGAGAATATCCTCTACTGAGCAATGCGCCTCTCTCTCTTCCTTCTTCCAACAATTGGTAACTGCAACTTCCTTCAAACTTGCGTACTAGATTTGCGTACTAGTTGGCTTCCTTTATTTATACAAACTGGCAGGTGCTGGAAAGGTGTCTCTTCGCTGAGCATGGCCGACTTGTCTTCTGAGTGGTTAAAACCACTTTAAATTGCATGGGGGCCGACTTCTCAATTTGCATAATATGTTTAGGATTTGACCAATCCACAAAAGGGGATTTGGTCAATTACAATGGTCGACATGATCAATCCACAAAAGGGGATTGATCTAATGAATAATGAATCAATAATAAATAGAATACTCTTTGCAGTTACAATAGTTCAACAACAATATGACCCAATAGTTTGCCTTGAGTTACAATGAATAAACTTTTCTTTGGATTTAGAGAGACACCATATAATCTGCATTTGTCAAAAACTTTTCTCAAGTGATGGATATGATCACTCCTAGCATATGCATATGTCTCCCAAGGTGTTATGAATGCTTTCTTTGCTCTGTCTTCCTCAACAACCAAGATTTGATTATATCTAGAAAAACCCTGCAACATGGACATGCAGGCTGATCCCGTGACTTGTTGGAGAAGGAACTCCATGTTAGGTAAATGATAGTTATCGTTTATGCTTCCTTTGTTAAGATCCCTGAAATCCACACACATCCGGATTTCTCCGGTCTTCTTTCTTACTATCACAGGGTTTGAAAGCCAGTCGAAATGTCTAATGGGATATATTATTTTGGCCTTCTTTAATTTCTCCAATTCAATCTTTACCATAGGTTTCAATTTGGGGTTCATCATCCTTATTTTTTGCTTGACAGACTTTGCTTCTTTTCTGAAAGGAATGATGTGTTGGAGTATCTTTTTATCATAAGCTTTCAAATCATCATAGGTCCATGCGAACACATCAAGATATTCTTTAAACAATGCAACATATTGATCAACTTCTTCAATGGTACAATCAACTCCCAAGTTGACATATTTTGGGGAATTATCAGTTCCAATATTGACTTTTCTTGTTTCTTGCGCCTTTGCAAAGTGAAATTTCTTTCAAGAGCTTCTTAGCATGATCATATTTCATAAAAAGAGACTTAGATTGTATACAATCTTTAGGGACAACAAACATGTGATTGTCTTCGTCATCATCATCGTTCAACAAATGTTTTTTCCAACTGTTCATCATTCTCAAACACTTGCAAATATTCCATGTTATCAGGTACAGAAGGTCGGAATGCTCTTTCTACTTGAAAATATGTTTTGCGTTGTATATCATTTGGGTTTGTCAAAGAGGCCGCCAAGGCTAATGAATCTGCCTTCTGATTCTTGTCCCTTGGAATGAAGGAAATGCTGAAAGAATTGAAAGATTCCATCAATTCGTTAACTCTTTTGAAATATAACTTGAGTCTTTCCTTCTTGATTTCACACTTCTGGGTGACTTGATTAATCACAAACTCGGAGTCGCCGGTCACAATTAGATTTTCTATCTTCATTTCTAGTGCAAGAATCATCCCTTGAATCAAGGCTTCATATTTTGCCTCATTATTAGTACATGCAAATTCAAGTTTGATAGCATGTGGACCAAGTAGGCGTTGAGATAATGAAACAATAGTGAGTGAGTGATCCAAAATGGGGATCTAACTCTCTTATTTATACATGACCTAACACGTCAAATGGATGTGTCTATTGGCACAATAGGGTCGACTTCTATAACTCAAAAAAATATAATTAATCTTTACAGAATATTAATTATTTTTACACGGTGAGGCCGATTTGTACCCTTTATAATACAAATTAGGGTTTCACAATAGTCTTACTCTTTGACAATATACCAAGGGATCTCACACATCCTCCAGTGCTTTGCCACTAGGGACACATCCACTTGTGCTCAACCACCTGGACGTCATTCTCAACAGATCAACTCAACTAATTGTGAATGTTTAAGCCATTATTATAATTCTTTGCATTTCAATAGATAACAATAGCATAATACAAGATCACTGAGAAATACACAATCACAAGAGACACAACATTTATCCTGGGAAACCCTCTAGGGGAAGAAAACCCAGCAAAACTTCCTTATTATAGATAGCCAATACAATGCCAAGAGATAACTCAAACTAAAACAGAAGATCCTCTCCCAAAGATGAGCCACTCTCTCTCCTTCTTCTCTAACTGCAGTTTCGAAACTTGTCTCTCAAATGAGCAAGTGAGTTGTGTGTCTAAGTGAGGCGCTAGCCTCTTTATTTATACAAGATTGGCACGTGTGAAGTGTCTCTTCACTGGCATGGTCGACTTCTCCAACTGGGTGGTTATAACCACCTTTATTATATTTCGGGGCCTCTTTAATATCTTTTGGGGTCGACTTCTTATTTTGCCTATTACAATTATCTTTTGACTGATTCGCAAAAGGGGATTTGGTCCTTTATAATAACCGACATGATCAATCCGCAATGGGGATTGAGCCAATGAATAATATATCAAATAATAATAAGAATACACTTTGCAGTTACATTATTCTAACACTCCCCCTTATCAAGAAGGGTATTCTTCAGCAGCATCATGCGAGAGAGAGGCGCCTTTATCATAAACAACATCAAGTGGGTGAGAGGACAACATCATCAATATCATCTTGGAACACTGACTGGCATATCTATAAATCATCGAAAGTTTTCTTCATCGGCAACATCGTCATTCTCAAAGGAATGCAATCACCATTTGCATCAATATGTATTAGTGTAAAACTGATACATCATCATCATCATCACAGCACGAGGCTGGCTCATCATAATACATGTAATATATGACTGACTTTACGTCACAGCTGTCAAGCTGGAAGCTCAGTACTCGTCTTGCTTTACGTCACAACAATTAAGCTGGAAGCAAGATACTAGATTGGATTTACGTCACAGCTTCTCAAGCTGGAAGCACAGTACTAGTCTCATCTCAACGTCTTGCTTTACGTCACAACACTTAAGCTGGAATCAAGATACTCGTCCTGCTTTACGTCACAATAATCAAGCTGGAAGCAAGATATTAGATTGGCTTTACGTCACAGCTGTCAAGCCAGAAGCACAGTTCTAGTCTCATCTCATCGTCTTGCTTTACGTGACAGCAATAAGGCTGGAAGCAAGATACTCGTCCTGCTTTACGTCACAACAATCAAGCTGGAAGCAGGATACTAGACTGGCTTTACGTCACAACTGTCAAGCCGGAAGCTCAGTGATAGTCTCATCTCATAGTCTTGCTTTATGTCACAGCTGTCAAGCCAGAAGCAAGATGCTTGTCCTGCTTTACGTCACAACCATCAGGTCAGAAGCAACATACTAGAATGGCTTTATGTCATAGCTATCCAGCTGGAAGCTCAGTGCTAGTCTTATCACATCATCTTGCTTTACGTCACAACCATCAGGTCGGAAGCAAGGTACTCGTCCTGCTTTACGTCACAACCATCAGGTTGGAAGCAGGATACTAGAGTGACTTTACGTCACAGCTATCCAGCTGGAAGCACAATACTAGTCACATCACATCATCTTGCTTTACGTCACAACCGTCAGGTTGGAAGCAAGAGATGTCTCATCACAACAACTACTCCCTCTTTTGAGGAAGGTCCTTTCGGACTATACCAAGCTTATCTCGAAAATGCTCAAACTTTATACAAGATAGAGGCTTGGTCAACATATCATCAACCTATTCATCCATGCTAATGTACTGGAGCTTTAAGGCTCCTCTCTGCACCATGTCACGAATGTAATGATATCAGATCTCTATGTGCTTTGACCTGTCGTGGATATTTATGCAGCTCTCGTTGTCACATAGGATTGTGGTTGCTTCCATCTCTAGGTCAAATAGACCGGTCAACAACTTTTGAAGCCATATAGCTTTGCAGCTCGCAGAACATGCAACAATGTATTCTGCAGACATGAGACTTCCTGTCTTCAACCTCAAATCCTTGAGTTTGCTCTATATACACTTCCTCTTCGATGACACCGTTTAGGAAAGCTGTCTTCACGTCCATCTGGTGCAACTTCCACTTCATCTTAGCTGCAAGAGCTATGATGGTTCTGATCGAAGTGTATCTGGCCACATGAGCGAATGTCTCTTCATAGTCAATGCCTTTCTTCTGGGAAAAGCCACAAGCGACAAATCTTGCTTTATACTTCTTAATACTTCCATCAGCAACATGTTTTATTTTGAAGAGCCATCTGGAGGATACCACATCTTTACTCTTCGGTCTGGGAACTATTTCCCATACTTCGTTCTTCATTATGGATTGGTATTCCTCTGTCATGGCATCTGCCCATTCTTTCCTCTGAATGGCTTCTTCAAAGCAGGTAGTCTCCTCTTCTATAAGATCACACATCAAAGCCGTATAATTGGAGAATGACTTTGGTCTTTTCACTTGTCTCGTAGTTCCTTGGGGAACGCCGTACTTCTCTCCATCTTGAATAAGCTCTCTAGCCCAAGCTGGCTTTCTTTTATGGAGGATCGTCATTTGAGGAGGTTCTTGAACTTCTATTATGTCATGATCTTCTAGTAATTCCTCATCAGGGGAAGTTATGACTTCCCTCACAGGTTCAACAACTCTGGGAACATCCCTCACTAGTTCAACAGTCCTGGGGATTATGGGTTCCTCTTTATATACTTCTTCAAGATGGCATCTTCTTGATTTCTTAAGCGCATCATCTTCATCAAAAGTCACGTCCCTGCTGATCTCAATGTGACGGTGACCTGGTATATAGATTCTAAAGGCCTTGGAGACCTCACAGTATCCCACAAATATTCCCTTCTTTCTTGAAGGTTCCAACTTGTTTCTCTTCTCTTTCGGTATATGAATAAATACTAGGTAGCCAAATATTTTGAGATGGCTTACTCTTGGCTTCTTTCCGGTGAACATCTCCTCTGGAGTCTTGAGCCCAAGTGCACTATGGGATAATTGGTTCTGCACATATACAGCTGCCATTGCTGTTTCTGCCCATAAGCACATAGGAAGATCTTGATCATGGATCATAGTCTTCACAACTTCCATTATCATTCTGTTCTTTTGTTTAGCTACACCGTTTTGTTGGGGATTATAGGGAGTGGTGAGTTCCCTCTTGATCCCAACATCTTTGCAGAAGTTCGCAAACTCTTTTGATGTATATTCTCCTCCATTATCTGACCCACTAATGGAGGACGATGGCGTTGGGCCGCATACATCTGAATGAATGAGCTCTAGGACTCCTTCTGCTTTGCTGTCTCTCTTCGGAAACAGGTTCTTGATGTTCTTCCCTTGTGCACATCCATTGCATACGCCTTCATGGTCACCTTTGAGTTCTGGTAAATCTGTTACCGCTTTGCATATGTATGGTAGTGCCTTGTAGTTCATGTGAGATAATCTTCTATGCGGAAGTTCACATGGATTCTCAATGGTGTGGGTCATGGCAACTTCTAAGTTACCCTTTAGCTTATGCAAGTCACCTTCTTCTTTTCCAATGATGTTTGCTTCATTTATGGTCTCTCCTTTAGCACGTTGCCTTCTGCAACCTTTACTATAGCTTCCTCAGGGTTATTACCTGTGACCTAGAGCAAGGTCAACAAAACAACAAGCAAGAGTAATATCCTGTTGATAATATGAAGCAATAGCACGAACAATCATCATAGTAGCTCCTTTAGAGCTATCACTTGTAACTTGTCTGAAGCAAGATTTAAAGGTAAGGAATACAATACGAAATGAGGTCAACACTCTCATAGTGTTGTGATCAAGCATTCCTCCATGGAAACCTGGAACTAACATACGAGATTCTTCCAAGAGGAAGTGTTAGTTTTATCAGACAAATGATTACGTTAACCATTTACCTCTATATGTTCACATGCTATCAAGTATGATACTTTACAAGGATTGCTATCTCAACTATAGTAATCAACTTGTCATGTGTACCTTTGAATCTTATCAACTTGATTAGTCAAACCTGGAGCCTTGTCCTTAGGAATGAGTGCTTGCTTTTCTTCCGAGTCTCCTTCACTCAAGATGACGAGTGCTTTCTTCAACCTGTCTTCTGTACTAAGACAATACACTATCTTGATAGAAGGTTAGGTTTAGAGAATAAACTCTATGATCTCTATTTTTAATCCATCTAATAATTTGATCATAGCTTCAACATGCAACCCTTATTAAAATAATGTTATAACAAATAGATGCATATCAGAATAATCACACCTGGGTTGCATCATTCCTCTGAATGTGTTGGATCTTGAGATCTTTCTGGATCTATGACAAGAGATCCCTTCTCCTGCAAATACTCTTTAAAATTTAACCATTTAAACATATGTGAGTACATACCTCTGATGGCATTTGCAGGTAGTGGCTCCATCTGGGAGTAGCAGTAATCATTACCAACTCTTAAAAACTTCAAGGGTGATTGCAACTGGTATTGCGGCTGCAACTGCAACTGCAACTTAGGGTTTTATGAGGAAAACCTAATTTTTCAAACTTCGAATTTTGAAATTCTAATCCAGGGGATAGATGCGTTGAGCTAAGGCGAGTAAGCTGGTGCAGTTAGATTTCTGAAAATCGAACTTTTACCCCCTCAAACTTGATCTGTGGATTTCTGGATTGGCGCTTCTGGTTTTCTGGTACTTCTGGTACTCTGGTTTTCTGGTACTTTGTGAAACTAGGGTTTCACTTTCCACTGAAAAGGTGCGCTGCAGGTGCCAAAATGATCCTTGGGGGAGGGCGCACTTTTCTAGATGGTTTTAGGGCTGAAATACCTCTCCAACAAAAGGCCTAATTTTAATGTACAGTAACAGTGACGTTTTTCACTTTTCTCTTGTGAAAGATGCTCTCTTCAGCTTGGCTCTGATACCATGTTAATGTTTAAGCCATTATTATACTTCTTTGCATTTCAATAGATAACAATAGCATAATACAAGATCACTGAGAAATACACAATCACAAGAGACACAACATTTATCTTGGGAAACCCTCTAGGGGAAGAAAACCCAACAAAACTTCCTTATTATAGATAGCCAATACAATTCTAAGAGATAACTCAAACTAAAACAGAAGATCCTCTCCCAAAGATGCGCCACTCTCTCTCCTTCTTCTCTAACTGCAGTTCCAAAACTTATCTCTCAAATGTGCAAGTGAGTTGTGTGTCTCAGTGAGGCGCTAGCCTCTTTATTTATACAAGACTGGCACCTGTGAAGTGTCTCTTCACTGGCAGGGTCGACTTCTCCAACTGGGTGGTTATAACCACCTTTATTATATTTTGGGGCCTCTTTAATATCTTCTAGGGTCGACTTCTTATTCTGCCTATTACAATTATCTTTTGACCAATATGCAAAAGGGGATTTGGTCCTTTATAATAACCGACATGATCAATCCGCAATGGGGATTGATCCAATGAATAATATATCAAATAATAATAAGAATACACTTTGTAGTTACATTATTTTAACACTAATTCCATAGGAGTACTATCTGGAGAGCCATCTCAAGTCGACTCAACTAAGTCCATAGGAGTCTGATAGGAGACCATCTCAAGTCATCTCAACTTAGTCCAGAGGAGGACAACAAGAGACCTCACCCGTCATCTCAACTCAGTCCAGAGGAGTATGACCCACCCATCACATGGGTGTTCTCATAGATCGTCTCAACTTAGTCCAGAGGAGAACGACCTGCAGAATGTCTTATGAAGCTGCAATCATCAACAACTAGCATATACATGAAAATGTACTCTAACAGACCGTCCTTACTGTTAATGTTTATGCCATTATTATACTTTTTTGCATTTCAATAGATAAGAACAAGATCACTGAGAAATACACATTCACAAGAGACACAGCATTCATCTTGGGAAACCCTCTAGGGGAAGAAAACCTAGCAAAAACTTCCTTATCATAAATAGCTTATACAATGTTCAAGAGATAACTCAAACCAATACAGAAAGTCCTCCCCAAGAGATGCACCACTCTTCATCTCCTCTCTCCAACTGGTAATTGCAGCTTGCCTCATAAGAGAATGAGCAAGTGAGTGTGTGTTTGAAGTGAGGCACTAGCCTCTTATTTATACAAGACTGGCACGTGTGAAAGGTCACAACTGGCAGGGCCGACCTCTCACTCTGGGTGGGTAAACCCACCTTTAATTAATTCTGGGTCTTCCATAATAACTATTGCGGTCGACTTCTTAATCTGCCCTTTGTAATTGTCCGATGACCAATCCGCAAAAGGGGATTTGGTCCTTATACAATTACCGACATGATTAATCCTCAATGGGGATTAATCCAATAACAATAATAATAATAATGACATGATTAATCCACAATGGGGATTTAATCCAATAATAATA
>JASDQU010100472.1:494152-520705 GCA_032191745.1 Picea mariana | reverse complement strand
TGAAAATACTCACTTTTGCAAAACCCTAATTTTGGGGTACGGTAACAGTGACGTTTTTCCTCTTGCAAATTGTGCTTCCTTCAGGTTGGCTCTGATACCATGTTAATGTTTATGCCATTATTATAGTTCTTTGCATTTCAATAGATAAGAACAAGATCACTGAGAAATACACATTCACAAGAGACACAACATTTATCTTGGGAAACCCTCTAGGGGAAGAAAACCCAGCAAAAACTTCCTTATCATAAATAGCTTATACAATGTTCAAGAGATAACTCAAACCAATACAGAAGGTCCTCCCCAAGAGATGCACCACTCTTCTTTTCCTCTCTCCAACTGGTAATTGCAGCTTGCCTCCTAAGAGAATGAGCAAGTGAGTGTGTGTTTGAAGTGAGGCACTAGCCTCTTATTTATACAAGACTGGCACGTGTGAAAGGTCACAACTGGCAGGGCCGACCTCTTACTCTAGGTGGGTAAACCCACCTTTAATTAATTCTTGGTCTTCCATAATAACTGTTGGGGCTGACTTCTTAATCTGCCCTTTGTAATTGTCCGATGACCAATCCGCAAAAGGGATTTGGTCCTTATACAATTATCGACATGATTAATCCTCAATGGGGATTAATCCAATAACAATAATAATAATAATGACATGATTAATCCACAATGGGGATTTAATCCAATAATAATAATGACATGATTAATCCACAATGGGGATTTAATCCAATAACAAAATAATAATAAGAATGCTCTTCGCAGTTACATTATTTCAACACTTACCGGACCTTTGGGATCTATCCAGGGATGATGATCCCTCTAGGATATAAAATTTTAACTGAGTTACCCGCTGTTGGTCAAGATACCATAGTATCATCAACATCACTCCCCCTTTCGAGGGAGGTCCTTTCGGACTATACCAAGCTTGTCTCGAAAGTGCTCAAACTTTACACGAGACATAAGCTTGGTCAACGCATCTGCAACCTGCTCATCTGTGCCAACATATTGGAGCTTTATAGTTTCCCTCTGCACCATATCACGAATGTAGTGATACCGAATTTCTATGTGCTTTGACTTGTCATGGAACACAACGTTCTCTATCATCTTTATGCAACTCTGGTTGTCACATAAAATCATGGTTGCTTCCATCTCTAGATCAAATAGACCTGTCAACAACTTCCGAAGCCATATAGCTTCACAACTGGCGAAACATGCAACAATGTATTCCGCCTCTGCTGTGCTTAAAGTAGTACTGTATTGCTTCCTACTCTGCCATGAAGTCACGGCTGACCCCAGACCGAAACAACATACTGAAGTGCTCTTTCTGTCAGAAACACTTCCAGCCCAATCTGAATCGGTATAACCAACCAGTCTGAAGTCATGATCTCCATTATAACAGAGACCAAAATCCAACGTACCCTTAAGGTATCTCATCACATGTTTTTCCGCAACAAGGTGAACACGTCTGTGCTCTACCAGATACTGACTCAAGGTGTTCACAAGAAAACATATATCTGGCATGGTATTCGTCAGATACATCAACGATCCAATGATTTTTCTGTACATCGTAGCATGAACCAATTTTGACGAAGTATCAACTAGGAGCTTCAACTTTGTTTCCATGGGTGTGTTCATGGATTTACACTCCAACATATCAAACCTCTTCAGTATTTCAACTGCATACTTCCCATGGTTAAGGAAGATCTTCTTTGGGCTCTGCCAAGCCTCAAGACCTAAGAAATAGTGCATTAGGCCTAGGTCTTTCATCTCAAATTCTGCGGCGATCTTCTTCTTACAATCAATGATGAACTTTTCTTCTCCAGTTAAGAATAAGTCAGCCACATACAACAACAATATAACTTGCTCATCATTCATAACCTTGAAGTAAAGGTTAGAATCAACTTTACTCTTGGTAAAGCCCAAGCTTGTCAAAAAACTGCCAATTCTTCCATACCAAGCTCCAGGAGCTTGCTTCAATCCGTATAGAGCCTTCTTCAACATGCAGACATGAGTCTTTCTATCTTCAACTTCAAACCCTTGAGGTTGTTCTGTATACACTTCTTCTTCTGTGACACCATTTAAGAAGGCTGTTTTCACATCCATTTGGTGTAACTTCCACTTCATCTTTGTTGCAAGAGCTATGATGGTTCTGATAGAAGTGTATCTGGCTACAGGGGCCAATGCCTCTTCATAATCAATGCGTTCCTTTTGAGAAAAGACACGAGCTACAAACCTTGCTTTATGTTTTTCGATACTTCCATAAACAACATGTTTTATCTTGTATACCCATTTGGAATATAGCACATCTTTGTTCTTTGGTCTAGGAACTATTTACCATACACTATTCTTTATAATGGATCGATATTCTTCTGTCATGGCATCTGTCCATTCTTTCTTTTGAATGGCTTCTTCAAAGCAAGTAGGTTCCTTTTCTATGAGATCACATATTGCTGCAAAAGCTTACAAATTCTTTTGAGGTGTGTTCTCCTCCATTATCTGACTTGAGTATCTTGATTTTTCTTTCAGAGAGATTCTCTATCAAGGCTTTGAATTCCTTGAATTTTCCAAACACTTCGTCTTTTGATTTCAAGAAGTAAACCCAAGTCTTGCGAGAATAGTCATCAATAAATGCCACATAGTATACATACCCACTAAGAGAGGTTGATGGCATTGGGCCACATACATTTGAGTGGATGAGCTCCAAGATTCTTTATGCTTTATTGTCTTTCTTCGGGAAAGGATTCTTTATGTTCTTTCCTTGTGTACATCCCTTGCACACACCTTTACGGTCACCCTTGAATTTTGGTAGACCTGTAACTGCCTTGCTCACATATGGTAAGGCTTTGTAGTTGATGTGAGCTAGTCTTCTATGCCAAAGTTCACATGGACTCTCAGTGGAGTGAGTCAAAGCTGCATCCGAGTGACCTTTTAATTTGTACATGCCAGCTTCTTCTGTTCCAATAACAATTGCATCTTCTATGGTTTTTCCTTTAGGCCACATGAGGACTTCACCATTTATGAATGCAACCCCGAAGCCTTTCTTATTTAAAGTTGAGATAGAAAGCAAATTCATCGTCAAACTTGGTACATATAGTACATCCTTCATCTTCATTGGGGTCCTTGAATCAAATTTGTAGGTGGATTCTTCCACTCCTTTGATAGTGTACTGGTAATTATCTCCAAGTGTAACTTTATGGGGAAAGTTCCTTTCTGTAAGGCTAGAGAGAATGTCTCTTTGACCTGCCATGTGCTTGGAAGCACCACTATCTATGAGCCAAGTATCTTCTCCAGGTGACACTGATCCTGAGAGGGCAGAGAATAAGACATAATCTTCAATCTTTTCTTTAATCATCTTTGTGGGTGGCTCATCATCTTCAACTGCATGGGCATGGTGTCTTTTGTTATTTCTCTTCTTGTATTCTTGTTTTCTAGCTGGACAATTCTTAGCAATATGTTCCATCTTGTCACAATGGTAACATTGATAAGAGGAGAAATCCTTTTCTCTTCTTTGACCTTTCTGAAACTTCTGGAATCTCCTTGGAGGGTGAGATTCCTTATGTAGGTGGGTCTCCTTCTTGAAGTGAGACCTTCTTTTTCCTTCTTTAGCATGTGCAGTTCGGGCTTGATCTTCATCCCTTAAAAGCACTGCTTCTCAGTTAGCTACTCTTGCTTCTTCTTGAACACATTCTTCCCAAAGACTGTCAAATTGGAGTTTGTCCTTTCTTGCACAAATAGTTTGGATGAAGGCATGCCAAGGTCTTGTGAGACCATTAAGAGCTGTCATTATGAGTTCATCGTCATCTAGGTTGTCTCCATTTGCTTCTAGTTGTTCCTTGAATTGAGAAACCCTGGAGAAATAGTCATGAACAATTTCTCCTTTCAACATCTTTGTATTCTTGAGTTGGGTTCTCAAGTTCATCTTTCGATCAATGTTCCTTCCTTCATATATTCTGGTTAGGGCATCAAACATTTCTTTTGGAGTATTGTTAGAAGACACTTGAGGGATCAAGTGGTCTTTAATAGAGTCTGCAATGATTCGCTTGGCCCTAACCATATCTTTCTAGTACTTTGCTTTAACTGTAGCATTTGTAGGTTCTGGTACATTTTCCTTGACGAATCTTGCAAGGTCATTCTCTTCAAGAATGAGTGCAATCCTATACTTCCAGGCAAAAAAGTTATCCACACCTTCTAACTTGTCAACAATCTTGGTGCTTGCAGACATCTTGACCTGGAGTTGGGAAAATGACCGAAATTTGAAAGTGCTCAGAAATTACATCTAAACTTACCAAGAGGTGTGCTTGGCCGAGTCAAGTAGCCTGGTGCAGTCTGTTTTCTGAAAATCCAAATTTTACCCCTTGAAACCGGGCCTGCGCAAATCTGGACTAGTACTTCTGGTACTAGTTCTGGTTTCCTAGTTTTCTGGTACCAGTGAAAACTAGGGTTTCACATTCCGGAGGCTCTGGTCACTAAAAAGGTGCGCTCAAGATGCCAATGAGTTCACTAGGCTAAGGTGCACTTCCCTAGATGGTTTTTAGGCTGAAATTCTCTTCCAACAAAAAGCCCTAATTTTCTTGTACGACAACATTGACGTTTTTGGTAACCCTGTGAAAGGTGCTCTATTTAGTCAAGCTATGATTCCATGTTAAATTTAGAGCTTCTATTACGTTCTTTTCAATTTACTAGACAATAATAGCATAAGTAGGATCACTGAAAGATACACAATCACAAGGTACACAACATTTATATTGGGAAACTCTCATGGGGGAGCAAACCCAACAAAAAATTCCTTAATATATATTGCCAATACAATGCCATGATAAAAGACCAAACACAAGAGAATATCCAACACTAAGCAATGTGCCTCTCTCTTCCTTCTTTTGACAATTGCAGCTTCCCTCAAACTTGCACACTAGATGAGTGACTTGAGTGAGTCACTGAATGAGGCCTCTCTTATTCATACTAGTCGAGGAGCGCTAGGGTGGTGTCTCTTCATCAAGCATGGTCAACTTCTTCACTTAGTGGCTAAAGCCACTTTAATTAGCCCTAGGGGCCAACTTCTCAATTAGCATCATATAATTAGGGTTTGACCAATCCACAAAAAGGGATATGGCCATACAAGAGTCTCGACATTATCAATCCACACAAGGGGATTGATCTATAAGATAATAACTGAATAATAAGTAGAATATTCTTTGCAATTACAATATTTCATCATTAACTATTGGGTTATGGAGTCTTTAAATTGAAAGAGCTAAGTTGTGCTACTTCCTTGGGGGTGTAAGCCCTTTTACTCCCCAAGGCAAGCAAAACTAGCTAGGAAAAACCTAGCAGGGTGTAACCCTTTACTTCTCCTAGTATTCCTTTGTGCAACAAATTATTCCAAAGCAATTATGATGGCCTTAGTGGGGCTGTATGCACTTATACTCCCCAAAAAAGCTTAACAAATTAACCTTGTAACCAAGAAAAGAAGCAACAACACGAGAGATTCCTTACCTAGTCCAAGCATTAACAAGATAAACTCCTTTTAACAAAGAAAAATCCATCGTAAAAACAAGAAATAGCCTCCAAGAAAGACAGCGCCTTGCTTCTTCGTCCAATAGCCAAGGCAAATCATCACAAGAGATAGTAGCAAAGAGAGATATACAAAATTACCCAAGTAGGGCACAAATTTCAGCCAAGTAGTCTTCTCACAATGGGAGAGCTATGATAAAATGACAAGAATTTGATCTCTATTTATACAAATCCTCCTAATAGTGTTTGTCCACTTAATTTTAGGGTAACCACAAAGGGGTCAACAACCCTCACTTTGCCCCTTTACATTATCAAATTCAAATTTTTCTTTAAAAAATGCACATAAGAAGCCATAATGTGATGTCATCCCTTTAAAGAGTGACATTTTGAAACTTTTTGCAAGTCGTTGGAGTAAAGAATGGAAGTTGTTGGGCCGTCTAGAGCCTCCCTCTTATGCGCCAGGGTTTGCTCCTTCACGCTGCCAAGCCTTCTCCCATAAAAATGTGCCAAGTGTCAATTGTCAAAACCTTCACCACCAAAACCCTAGCCCTAGGGTGACGTCAAGCTCCTCAAGTGTGACGTTTTGGCCTCAAGAGAAAAGCATTGGGCTAGTAATGGGCTAGGATAGATCCTCCAAGGTGTCTCTCAAACCTCCAAAGTCTACCATCAATGTTCGGTGTGTGGGCCATAGTATCCATCCTGTGGGCTTGTTAACACAAATTTCTACCCTCCAATCTGAGCTGATAAACCTGTTATCACAGTGGTAAAAAATTGGCTAATTATAAGAGAAATAGCCCTAGGTGTCACGGGCTAAACCCCTCTCTGTTCGGGCTAGGCCTTGCTAGCCTCTAGGGGGAGTCCCTAGGCACAATGAAGCGCCTTGCTGGCTGCTTTAAGGTCTGATTTCTGTGTTGAAACTAAAAAATCAGCGAGCTATTTTGTCTTGGACAGTGTGTGAAAGCGGTCCAAAACCGTGAGAAAACTGATCTTATACGCTTGGAGGGAACCTGCAGGGTTAGCACAATGAAGATAGACTGGAAAGAAGATGAAAACTTTTCAAAATGATCGAAATTAACCATGATAAACAATTCATAAAATGACATATCAAATTACAAATTTACCATAATATCACCCATAAAAGAGGTTTGAATGACAAACACACACTTCTTTATTGATAAAGCTTCCAAGAGAGTTGATTGCAGCACACTTGACAAGCCTACAACCGATACAATGACTACTTTGCTCAAAGAGGAGCCACTAGACTAGAGAAAGAGAGAAGAGAATGAGAGAGACACTATGCCGCCACTGCAAGAACTGGTGAAATAACCAATGGAAAGCCTCCAATATATAGCTAGTGAGGGCACACATCCAAAGGAAGAAGAGAGGACGCATGAGGAGGATAATAATAGAGTCTGAGTGGATGTGGGAGAGGAGTATTGAGAGAAGTGAGTGTGAATGTGAGTTGGAATGCATGGAGAAGAGTGAGTGAATGCGCCATATTTGTTTAGGAACACATGGAGTGGATGGCGAGTTAAGTGAGAGAGGAGGGTAAAATGAGGTGGGTGCATGAGTGCATGGGGGAGATAATTTTAGGAAACTCGTGCGAAATATGTGCCCTAGCCTAGGTGGATGCCACATTAGCGCCACATGTTGACCTCAAAGGTTGCTACTTGGCACTACATGGACGATGACTAGACTTGCTAAATATAGAGACAGCTAAAAATAGAACCTCTAAAAATAGGGTTCTCTATAAATAGATTCTTGGTTCTATTTTTATAAAAATTGTTCACATACATACTGCCAAAAATAGAAAGTTGTTCGAATACCCTTGACTTTATACTCATTAATCTCGTCTTTCCGCAAGGGATCTGAATATGCCATCATAACTGTCATGCGTGCCCTGATGCTCAACTTGCTAAAAATAACAATCTGGGTGACATCATTCGGTAAAAGGTCTAAAGGCCTCTGGATGCCTCAAGGATCAATACTGCGCTCTCAGAATTTGAACTTGGGGCCTGAATCACAACCTCCCAAAAATAACAAGTTCCTACATGTTGCTCGGAAAAATATTATCGGGCTTGGAATCCTACAAGGACTCATACTATATGCTCTGAACTGCCCCAAAATGTCAGGAGACCCACTCAAACTGTGCCTCCTAAAAAGTAGCAACACCTGTATGTATATATATATATCTCTCAAAATGTATGGAAACCAAGTCGATTGTGTCTCTGAACTAAGTAGCCATGTATTGATCGTGTACCTGCCTCATGTGTGAACCAACCTCTTGCTCAGCATAAGTTCTAAAACCCTGGAAAAATCTCAGTATGCCAACCGAAGTGCTGCATGTTGGCTCTTAACCCTCAAGACTTTCAAGGGTGAAAGTCTAGGGGTTAACAGGGCTTCATGCTCCAAGGAAGCCGAAGCTAGGCTTGTTCTCCCAAATCTGTCCACCAAGCAAGGTCCTGCAAACACAATGAATATGCCCTCCAAGGATCTCAAGTCAAATGCATCATGATAAGTAATTCATATCAATAAAAGAGCCACCCAAGCATGTGCATCAAAAACCACCTCATCAAACTGAACAAGTGCTCAAGGATCCTATGCAATTTGCCAATTTTGGGTATGGGAGGGTTGACAAAGCGACCTATTGGGTGAATCATACCTTGAGTTTAGTAGTGTTTCCCAAGTGGACCCTTCTTTAGGTCATGTGGACAAAGTGACATGGATGGGGGTGAGACTTTTGGGCATGGGGTTCATGACATACGAGGGATCGTAGTGTCTCATTTATGGGTGCCTTTGTAGAGGGTATGCTACACCTTCGTTTTCGATGCAACCTTTTTCTAAGCCCATTTATTGCCTTTTGTTCTTTTAAGATGTTTCCAGGTTGAAGCCAAAGTGTGGATTGTACCTAAGCATGAAAAACAATGCACACCTTGACTCTGCCCTGGTCACATTATGCTTCCCCATGTTGAAGACAATGTGTGGGGCTTCTACCTAAGCATGAAAAACATTTCCCACACATGCTCCACCTTGGTTGGCATTTTGTATTAGTTATTTTTTACGACTCCCATTGGTTTCTTATGAGAGACATTTCATTGTCCTCGAGATCCTTGGGCGAGCATCTAGAAGGTTCATGATTAACTTTTATCTTTTGCCAGCTACAAGTCTCTGGGCCTTTAGCCCCTTCTTCTCATGAAATGAGGGACAATCCCCTCTTGGATCAGTACACCCAAATCCCAAAAAGATAAGGAGATGAGGGGACAAAGTGTGGAAAGTGACAAGTATGGTCGGGAACGACACGATTTCCTGTCAAGGGGACCTCCCCATAGCAAATCTATCCCTAAGGGTGACCACTTATTAGGGCGAAGTTTCAACCACCAAGGTGAAATAGTGCAAAAAGCGTAATTTCCAAGCATATGTTACATAATCAAAAGCGGTTTTAAATGCAACAAACTCAAATGCCTCAAATATTGAAATGCTAATCACCATAATACCCAACTTGTACCTCATGGAGCAAGACCCGATGTCCTCTAGAAGCTAGTTGATGTGGTGGATACCCTTATGATGAACCTGAGACCTGTGGTGGTGAGGTGGGTCTTTGTCTGTGGAAGTGGACGTTGTCAGCCGTATGTCTCTCGGTACTCCATGCTTGCAACTTGAGGGTCTCAAGACATCATCTCCTTAGTTATCCCTAAGAAATGGGGATAACATCTGGCTCCTACTTGGGGACATGTACTTGTCGTAGGGTGCATGAGAATCGCAACATATCCTGGTAGACTTGTGCGTACACACACTGAAACAACAAACTATTAAGTGTAGGATGGCTCACTCATCCTTTGTCCATATAATAAAAAACCAAAAATGACAACTAATCTAGATTTTTTTTTTTTTTTAAAATTTTCACGTATATTTATGACAAAAAAGATACGCATATAAATCAACAATGCAAGTAGAGCAAAATGAAAATCAACGATGAAATACAACTACACTAATATGAGCAATCAATATGTGAATGCAAGCAATCAAGATGACCTAGCTACTTACCTGGGGCCTTGGGGCCTTGAAGATCAGGTGATAGGTGATGTCGGGTGAAGTCATACAACTAATGCAACCATCTGTTCATCATTTCATCAAGGTATCTCCCCCTCTGCTTAATCATGCAATACACCAAGGATAAGTTGAGCACATAATAATCATGAGCATAAATAGACATATAATCAATCATGAAATGAAACTCAAGGAGTTGGTTGGGAGGGAGGAAATCTTGCTGAAAAGAGTAGCCACAATTTTGATCATCCCGGAAATCCTTTCTGAAAAGGATAACCAGAAGCTCAATCAATCCATCTCTGAAGAGGGCTACCATATGTAGACGATGGCTCATCTTCATCCCCATTAGCTTGATCGCTTCTTCCTGAAGACTAAGAAGATATGAGAGAACCGAAGAAGACCCCATGATTTCCCTGAGAAGAAGAAATGAGGTAAGGGACAAGCTCAAGTCTAGAAAAGTGTTGCCTCTTCATCTGCGGATCCTTGTAAAAATCCCCAGGATGAAAATACTTTTTCTTTGTAGAGTGAACCTTTGGTTCCTCTGGGATGGCCACGTCTTGGTGTTCATCTAAAATTGAGGGCGAAGGTGGCCGAAAGTCCTCATAGAACACGTTTTCATCCCCAAAAGGATCTGCATCACAACTCCCAAGGGATGACGAAAAATCACCTTGAAAATGATGCGACAGGTCATCCTCGAATGGACGAAACAAATTTGTAACCATATCATCATCATGTTGCCAAACATCTGAATCATATAAGCATGAAGACCAATCCTCTGAAGATGACAACTCAACCCCTTTTGCTTGAGAGATACCCTCAATGTCGTAAATGGGGTCTCTATAAAAAATGAAACGACCAAAATCCCATGTGCGCCTCCCAGTCAGTGTGAAAGTGTCTATATGCTCATCAACCATATCCAAGGTTTCTTTCATAAGACCATCAGTGTGACTAAAAATGACCATCTCTTTGCCTTCGTGTGCAGGAAGAACAAAGGCTAGGGCGACTTCAACTCGACCTTCAAATTCTTCATCATTGAGACTAATTGCTTCTTCATGTGCAGGAGGAAAGCAAGGCTGAAAGACTTCATCTTTGTCAAGCGAGACAATGGACACCGATGTCTCATCTGGGTCTTCATTATTGAGATCTTCTTGGTAGCTTTCTTCATGGATCTGTTCTTCTTCTGCAGTAGGTGAATGATACTCTTCGTCATTTTTCCATTCCTCATCTATTGTCTCATCATCCACCGGAAAACCTTCTCTGGAAAGAGCGTGTTTGAGCTCTTGGAAAGTATCTTGCAAATTCTGAGTAGTTGGCTGATAATGCTTGAGAAATTCTTCAATGATCTTTATAGAAGATGGGATACTTTACAGATTACATGAGTGTGCAAGCCAACTCCTTTGACTTGATTCCAGTGAAGATACAAAAATTTGCATCAACACATCTTCATGTAGCACATTTAAGCTTGAAGCATACTTCATATAATTCATGACATGGGTGACTGCTAGAGCTGGATCACCATTAAATTTAGGGCAACTTGCCCTCCACTCTGTAGAGCAATGATCTGGATATCCAGGGATATTCTGAACATCAATAGAAGGGTACACCTTATGGAATGCCCATGGTAAGTCCTGTGAAGCCATGGTTCCATTACTTAGGGTAATACATCAATGGAGTTGCCAGATGAACTTTATGAAAAGCTCATCAAGGATGGAAGGGGAATGCCCTTCAAGTGGAGTCGCTAGGCAAGCTAGGGGTAAAGGATTTGGGATGGAAGCTTGCCAAAGTGTCGTTAGGGCATGAAAGAGGATTCAAAATCCTCCCCGACAACAACACCAAAATGTTATCGCACAAACTGTAGGTTGGGCAAAGCTTGACCCAATCCACGAGATGGCGATAACTGTGGGAGAGTCTACCCACTGTGACTTTAGATAAAACCTCCCCTCGCTTTAGCGATGGATAAATCCTACATAAAGGGGGAATCCCGGGTGACCCTAGGGGGAAATGAGATGGAAAGGTGAGATTATGGAAATGATGCCCCTATAGGTCAAGATACTAAGTGAAGAATGGCTTGGTAACGAGTCTCGGAGATGATCTATGGTTAACAAGTGCTTGGGTACCTACGGAAAAAAAATGTACCTGCTCGAGACACAAGAAGAAACATGTATACAAGGTCAAAGTTAAGTGGACAAGCAAGTTAAGCTTGATGTCCCTAATTACATCAGTAAACAAGAATATATATCAGCAAGGAAAAAAACTAATTAGTGCAGATTCAACCACTTAAAGCATCAAAGATTTGTTTGGAAGTGAAGCATAAAATATGTAGATTGTTTCCAACACTTTAGCACAAGCTTTAGTGGTATTAGAGGCTTGTTATATGACGTTTTCAGAGTAAGTTTGTAACAGCCAAGTGGTTGTAGTAAAGTTTTTCTACAACAATAAGTTTTAACCATGAAAACAAGCGAGTAATCTGACAAAATGTTCACTAATTAGTAGTAGAATGATAATGATGGTTTACTAACATATTTCCACGGTTAAATTGCAAGTTAGAATCAAAATAGAAGATGATTTTCTGCAACCCTAATGGCTGTAGATTCTAATTAGCTATAGCTCAAAATCCACTTGACCAATCTAGACGCCCTAGAGGCTTTGACAAGATTAAAGCATATAGAAAAGATCCCAACTTAAACAATTTCAATATCTCGTGATTCTACGTATCCCAATGCAATGATTTTATTTCTCTAATGCAAGAGATTAGTGCCTTTAACTATTGAGTTATGGAGTCTTTAAAATGAAAGATTGTGCTACTTCCTTGGGGGTGTAAGCCCTTTTACTCCCCAAGGCAAGCAAAACTAGCTAGGAAAAACCTAGGAGGGTGTAACCCTTTTCTTCTCCTAGTATTCCTTTGTGCAACAAATTATTCCAAAGCAATTATGATGGCCTTAGTGGGGTTGTATGCACTTATACTCCCCAAAAAAGCTTAACAAATTAACCTTGTAACCAAGAAAAGAAGCAACAAGAGAGAATCCTTACCTAGTCCAAGCATTACCAAGATAAGCCCATTTTAACCAAGAAAAATCCACCATAAAAGAAAGAAATAGCCTCCAAAAAAGATAACGCCTTACTTCTTCATCCAATAGCCAAGACAAATCATCACAAGAGATAGTAGCAAAGAGTGATAGACAAAATTTCCCAAGTAGGGTGCAAATTTCAGCCAAGTAGTCCTCTCACGATGTGAGAGCTATGATAAAATGACAAGAGTTTGATTTCTACTTATACAAATCCTCCTAAAAGTGTTTGTCCACTTAATTTTAGGGTAACCACAAAGTAAGGGGTCAACAACACTCACTTTGCCCCTTTACATCATCAAATTCAAATTTACCTTTAAAAAATGCACATAAGAAACCCTAATGTGACATCATCCCTCTAAAGAGTGACGTTTTGACACTTTTTGCAAGTCATTGGAATAAAGAATGGAAGTCGTTGGGCCTTCTAGGGCCTCCCTCTTATGCGTTAAGGTTTGCTCCTTCATTCCGCCAAGCCTTCTCCCATCAAAACGTGCCAAGTGTCCATTGTCAAAACCTTCACCACCAAAACCCTAGCCCTAGGGTGACGTCAAGCTCCTCAAGTGTGACGTTTTGGCTTGAAGAGAAAAACATTGGGCTGGCAATGGGCTAGGATAAATCCTTCAAGGTGTCTCTCAGGCCTCCAAAGGGTACCATCATCATGCGGTGTGTGGGCCATGGTATCCATCCTATGGGCTTCATGCCCCAAGGAAGCCCAAGCTAGGCTTGTTCTCCCAAATCTGTCCACCAAGCAAGGCTTGCAAAGATAATGCATACGCCCTCCAAGGATACCAAGTCAAATGCATCATGATAAATAAATCAAATGAATAAAAGAGCCACCCGAGCATGTGCATCAATAACCACCTCATCAAACTAAACAAGTGCTCAAGGACCCTATGCAATTTGCCGAGTTTGGGTATGGGAGGGTTGACAAAGCGATCTATTGGGTGAATCATACCTCAAGTTTAGGAGTGTTTTCTAAGTGGACCCCTCTCTAGGTCTTGTGGACAAAGTGACATGGATGGGGGCGATACTTTTGGGCATGGGGTTCATGACATACGAGGGATGGTAGTGTCTCATTTATGGGTGCCTTTGTAGAGGGTGTGATGCACCTTCGTTTCGATGAAACCTTTTTCTAAGCCCATTTATGCCTCTTGTTCTTTTAAGATGTTTTCGGGTTGAAGCCAAGGTAGGGCTTCAACCTAAGCATGAAAAACAATTCCCACCTTGACTCTACCCTAGTCACATTATGTTTCACAACAAGAAACCCATCTAATCACTAAATAAGCATGTTATCGTACAATATGTACTTTCCCAAAGCCCAAGGCAAGTGAATGGAAGATTGGCGTAATAGGGGGTGACCTATCACTGTCACCTTAATATGAAACCCCTTTTTGTTTAGGAGTATATCAAAGTTACCCCAGGGGAGACGTCTTGAGTGACCTAAAGGGATGATAAGACTAAGACAAGGATGCAAGAAAATCCCCCTCTCACTGGTCACTCAAGTCAAAATGTTCTTAAGGTCTTTAAGGGATGAAACAATGGTAAAAATGGAGTGTACCTGCCCAGAACAAGACAACAAAGAAAATATGACAGTTTTCAAGTACAAAATATGATGTTAGTGCTTCTTAAGACCATGGAGCTTCAAAAAATAGGCTAGCTGATATAAAGTTGCAAAAATGTAACAATTTACAACATCAATAAGTATTTTGTAACAACTGCAAAAAATATGCCTTGAAATTGCTTGAAAAAGACAAGAAAATGTAGCTTTAACTAGGCAGAATGATAATTTATTGTCACAAGCAAATTTGGCAATGTCTAGTTAGCACTAAATGTCACTTTTGCAGAGAATTTGCTGCAGTTAGATGGCTGTAGCAATCTTTTGTAACAACAACAAATTCTAGTACTCAAAATTGCAAGGAAACGCCATGTAAACTTAGCATTTATCTAGTAAATTGATTGACAATTGTCACAAGCAATTTCTGGGTGAGCTAGGTGCAAGCTATGTAGGTGAATGCAACAAATTAGCATGAATTAGTATGTCTGTAGCAGTGATTTGCAACAAGAAGAAGTTAACTAAGGAATTAGTCTAGTTTAGGGTTAGTAGAAGTTAGCAAAAGCTTCAAGGAAGAGAGTTAGAGTGTTTAATCAATCCTTCAATAAGAGAGAGGCTAGAACTAGTGTCTTCTAGTGCTTATGGAGTCAAGGGGATGACTTTTTCTAAGGCTGCAAATCAATTTTGATAGTGCACAAAAGTCCAAGAGGAATGCATAGGAGAAGTAGTAACTTAAGTCCTCCTATGCATTTTCCTCAAGAAAACATGATACTAGGTTGTAGGCAATTCTAGGCCCTTGCACCTTGCTCTCCTTAGGCTTCTTATAGGATAAGAACTTAGGCAAAAATAATTAGGTCAAAACCTTAGAGCGCTAGGAAACTAGGGCTCTAGCGTTTTACTAGTTACTAGATCGATTCAATGAAAAGCTTGGAAAATATAAAGTAAGAAAGTAGCAATTTAAGTTCCCTACTTCAAGCATTAAGCATATCATGCAATTTCATAATCTTACATGAGCAAATAAAACCATACATAAACCATTCAATAGATCACAAAAAATGCAGATTTTACCTACTTGCAACAAGAATAATCATGAAATACCATGCAAGATCACCATAAAAGCTTCCAAGATTGATCCAACTTGCAAAAAATCACCCTTATACAAGAGTGCGCCTCACAATTTCAGCCAATAGCCCTTCTAGGGCACAAATTTTAGACCTCTCCTCCTGTGTGAGGAGTTGTTATGTAAAAATGAATGTACTTTTTGTTTATTTATACAAAACTGGTAACCTTTAATTAATTTCTGGTCAAATAAGGGTGACCTGGGCAATTTACAAATAAATTCAAATTAGACATAAATAAAATTAATTAGCATCTAAAAACACTTCCAAGGGTGACGTCATGCCCTTCTAGGGTGACGTTGAGCCCCTAAGGTGGAACGTTGGGCTCCAGATGCTGAACGTTTGGCCTCCAAAGGCCCTGGATGAAGCTCACACGTGCCAACTAGCTCACCACTGCCCTAAAAATGCAAACCCTAGCTTTGGATGATGTGCAGGGTCATGATGGTGATGTCATGGGATCTCAAAAGTCAACGTCCAGGTGGAAAAACAAGATCCCCCAGGGTCTAGATCTGTCAGGGTGCCTCCAAGGTGACATCCTTCTTTCTTCCTGGTGCAAATTTCTGATGTCTTCTTGCCCTTGGCAGGGGTTACAACATCCATTTGTGGGATTTCAGCCCCATGGAGGTCCGAGCTAATCATTCCCCCATGTGTACCTGTCCACCGGGCAAGGTCATGCAGCAACAACAAGCACGCCCTCCAGGGGTTCATAAGTCACAGGGATCATAACATGCAAATAACATCTAATAATTAAATTACCTAAACATGTGCATCAAACCCCCCTTTTCCTAGACAAATGCTCAAAGACGTTATGCAATTTAACAAGTCAGGTTTGGAGAAGGTCTCAAGGTGTCCTATTGGGCTAATCCTCCTTAAGTTTGGGGTGTTTCCCAGGTGAGAACCTATCTAGGTCATGTAAGTGTGTGTGAGGTGGTGTGGGGTAAGTGTTTGGGCATGGGGTGCAGTGATAACAAGGAAATGTAGATCTTACCCGTGGGTGCCTTTGTAGAGGGTGAGCTGCACCTTGTCATAGATGCCATTTTTTCCTAGCCCATTCAATGCCTTTTATTCTTAGCTTCATTGCTTTTTATCTTTTTCTTTTATGCTTCAAGGGAAGAGTTGAGGGACGCTGTCCTAGCTGTTAGAAAAATAGGTATGTATTTTTCACCATAGACAATACAACAATATTGTCACCCAACCATAGGCACAAAGGCCACGCCCGAGCACCTTAACCTTGACAGACAAAATAATTCCGGAAGCAATCGAATAGCCAACCAAGATAGCGCTCCTTTCTCCAAGTCTAGCACACCAAGCAAGAATAATCGAAGACCAAGCAGAAAGTCCAAACCATAACCAAGAGAATTCCAAGCCAAAACCGAAATGCCAGTTGTAGCAGCTACAGCTGCAGTTCCTCTCCAAACTTGCGCACCACTGGTCTTATGCAGTTGTGAGAGTGAGTATTACAAATGAGCTTCAATGCCCTCTATTTATACTACTCTATCTCACTTGATTGGGCCGACTTCTCTATTTGGAGGCTAATAACTCAATATTAAATATTTTCTTGAGCCGACTTGTCTCCTAGAGTTATTATCCAACGTTTTAGGGTTTGTCTTGCTTCCTGGAATATTCTAGTCTCATCAAAGGTTACATGTGGAGGTTAATACCTCCCACAACTACCATAATATCAAGACTCCCTCCTAGCTAGGGAGGTATTAAAGGCAATGGTCTTGAGCACAAACAAAACCTTCAACCGAGAGCATCATCATAGCCACACATGCTATCTCATGATCAAATCATGAGCACCATCATCACTTATGCAACTAAATAGTCTCCATGGAAATCATAACAATGCCATCGAATAGAACACAACTGTGTGTATCCATAGTAGTACACAACTACCATCCAGTGGTACACAACCACACCTAGTAGCACATGGCTACTAACCAGTGACACAGTCACAACCAGTGGAACATCTACCGCAATAGCATACAACTACTGTCCAGAGACATATAGTCTCCTCAGAAATGATATCATCTGATATCAACCTTCATAACAATATCATGATATAAACTAAGTCATCCATGCCATTCTTCCACTCACATCTGTGAGATCTGGAAGAGCATCTGCCCTCGGAAAGTAAAACACAGCCATGGGCTATTTGGACTATTCTTACCAAGCATAGAAGAATAACTGTCCCTGATTTCTGAGCTTGGACCATTCCTTCGGCACTAATCATAGTGCAACTTGGAGAGAATGAGTCTGCCCTAGGGAATGCCTGCCCCTGATTGCTGAACATGGATTCACCTCACTGGGCCATTCCTCCGGCACTAATCACAGTGCAACCTAGAGAGAATGAGTTTTCCCTAGGGAATGACTGTCCGGACCATTTCCTAATGGAAATGACTGTCCTGCACCAACCTCTGAAACGAACCATTCTTCGAAACTGCTCACAATTGTGAACTTCGAAAGAATGATTGCTCGACGAGGTAGACCATTCTACTTGACCACTACTTAGAGTGACTGCCAAGAAGAATGACTGTCCTAGACCATTCCCCAGACTGGCCATAAGGGGAATCACTGTCTATGGTACATCAACAATCTATCAGACCATTTTCATTACGAAAATGATTGTCCGATCTGGACCATTTTCCGAACTGGAAAATGCCCGTCCGTTTTGAACCATTTTCCGAACTGGAAAATGCCCGTCCATTAGAAATATCAAACCACTTTTCAAACTGGAAAGGAACTGCCCATCCTGGACCATTTTCCGAATTGGAAAATAATTGTCCATAAATCAATAACATATCCGTGCTCCCTCTCAACCTGGGAGTAATCACTTCCTTTTCCAATAAGGAAGTCGTCTCCACGATCCCCAACTTGTCCCTTAAGTATGCAAACTTTTCATCTTGGACATAGGCTTTACCAAAATATCTGCTATCTACTCTTTTGTGGAGATATATTGGAGAGCCACTTCTCTCTTCTGGACTTTATCATGGAGAATATAATGCTTGATCTCAATGTACTTTGACCTGTCATGAAACACCGGTTTCTTTGAAAGCTTCACATGGCTTTGATCATTACAATATATCATGGTTGAATTCAACCCCTGATCAGACGGTCCAAAAACCAATTTATGGAGCCACATTACTTCTGTACAAGCATCACAAGCTGCAATATACTTTGCTTCTATAGTGCCGAGTGCACGGACTTCTGTTTCATGCTAAGCCATGACATCGTGGCAAAGCTCAAACATAAACATATCCAAGTAGCACTTCTTCTGTCATTTGCACTCCCTACCCAATCTGAATCGATAAATTCATGCAACTGTATGTCATAATTTAAACGTCCCACAAAACAAATATCCGACTGAGTATTCTCCAAATACATTAATGATCCAATCAATTGTCAATACATAGACGGGTCTACTGGATTAGAGTCTCTTCAACTTCTTAAGATCTGTTATCATGAGAGTTAGCCATGGATTTGCAATCCATCATCCCAGACTTCTGAGTAACCATTCTGATACACTTTCTATGTCATAGGAAGTTTTCGCCACGTTTCTGCTGTATATGAGATACTCTGCATCAAGTTGCTTGAATCCATACAAAGTCTTATTCCATTTGCATACATGGTTCTCTTTCTGGTTTAAGCTTCTTTCTCAATTTACTTTATTGGGAAGAACTATCTTTTACATGTAAATTTCAATTCTTGGATACTGCAAGAGGTATATTTGGTTTACTGGAACAAGTTGTCGTCATAGTCTCCTCCCTCCTTATGGAAGGACCTCTAGTTCTGAATCTCGCAAAGCTTCCATTCATAAGTCTTTTTCACATTTTCTTACATACACTATTCTGTTGATATTATGGTAGCTGCTGGAGGTATTTACCTCCACGTGTAAACCTAGCGAGAATAGAATATTCCGGGAAGCAAGAAGAAACCCTAATGAGTTGGCTAATAACCCTAGAAGACAAGTCGACTCAAGAGGATAATTTATATTAGGTTATTAGCCTTCAAGAAAAGAAGTCGGCCAGAAGAAATATTATATACTAAGTAAATATGCACCCAGAATGAGAAGTCGGCCTAGGCAGTTAGCCAGAATTAGTATAAATACAGGAGGCTAGTCTTCATTCTGTTAGGCAGTCTCAGAATTGCAGAGAAACACTTGTGCGCATTGCAGTGCCTAGTTTTGTGCGTAGGTTTGGAGGAGAGCTGCTACTGCAGCTGCTGCAGCTAGCAGATCATGTTAGGCTTGGACTATCTCTTGGTTAGGGTTTGGACTATCTAATCAGCTCTTGTTGATGCGCTATCCTTGGGGAAAGGAGCGCTACCCTTTGTTTGGCTATCTAGCCTAGGGTTTTCTTCCAGAGTGATTCTCTGTCAAGGTTAAGGTGCTCGGAGGGTGGCTTCGGCCTATGGTTGGGTGACAATAGCGATATTGTCAATGGTAAAATGAGCACATCCATTATATTCTAACAGGTCATGGGCCCACACCTCCTTCATTCAGTCTAACCGCTGGAAGGAAACATAACCATAAGGATATTAAGCTCGTCGAAGAACTGCCGCTAGGGTTTCTAGCAGGAGCAGTCACCAAAGCACTGCCGCCAGGGTTACTAGCAGTGCAGTTGTAGAAACCCTAATCCTCTCGTTGAGGCACCTTAAGTGAAGGGATTGACCTAATTTCTGGATAGATCAGTGCGCCCTAGCCTAGCGCATCTCCTGATACTCTCAGCAAGCCAAGATGTCAAGGTTGAGTTTTTGGTCAAATCTAGGGTTGACCAAGAGAAAGCAACCATGACTTACTCTATGAAGTCAGAAAACAAGTTAGATGGTGCTTCTAACTTCAGAGCATGGAAGACAAGGATTGACCTCATCCTTGCCAAGAATAAAGTGTTGGATATCGTGAAAGGAAAGATCGTGGAACCAGAGTTTGAAGAAGGAAAAGAGAAGGAACCGTAGAATGTTGCAGTTATGGAGAAGTTCAAAGACGGTGACATCAATGCCATGAGTATCATAGTGGACTCTATAAAAGACCACTTGATACCCTACATCTCCCATCTTGACTCATCGAAGAAGATGTATGATGCCCTAACAAACCTCTTCTCAGTCAAAAACATTGGACAAGTAATGAGTCTGAAGAATGAGCTCCGTGACATGAAGATGAATGATGATGACAGCTTAACATCATACTTTGTGAGGATCTCTCAGTTAAGAGAACAACTACAAGCTATTGAAGAGATCATTTTAGAGAAGGAATTGGTAAACATAGTACTCAATGGTCTTCTCAAGACATGGGATGCATTTGTCGCAAGCATGAACACAAGGATGGAGTATCCTACATTTGAAGAACTTTGGACTTGCTGTGCTCAAGAAGAATCCAGGATCAGTGCAAAAGAGAAACCCCAAAAGAAGTACGATGATCAAGCCTTCACAACAAGATTCAAGAATTTCAAGAACAAAAGGAAGCTTGGTTTAAGGAGGAAGCCAAATCAAGAGAAAGATATTTCAGGAATACAATGCTTCAACTGTCGAAAATATGGTCACTACAAGAATCATTGTCCCGAGCTAAAGAAAAGAAAGGAGAAACATGAAGCATCAGTTGCCGAAGAAAAGGAACCTACAAAGAAGACTAAGCAGGATGAAAGAGACTTCTTCTTCTGAACGTAACAATACTCTTCTTAGTTCTTGCACATATCTTGCTTGCATCGTCTCTGTACATATCTTGTATATCTATCTCCTGGAAGATAATGTGTTCCAAGAAGAACTATACCTATGGAAGAACAACAAGATAAGGATTGCTATCATTATACAAGTTAGATAATACACATGAAAGGATGAAATACATCAAACAAATCATGTGGAAGCTATTACAAGATAAGTGAAATCAGAATCAATCATGAAGAGACTTAGAAGAAGCAAAGACAGAAAGAAGTCAACAATCAAGAGGAAATTGGAGAAAGACTTATGACGTTTTGCAGAAGACAATAAGGATGCAGACGGAAGCGTGGACTTCGTTAGACGGAGGGAGCCGATTATATGCACTCATACATGAAGCAAGGATTAAGAGGGAGCTAATCCTATGATCCATTGAAGATGATGAAGTATATATCCATGGTAGTAGCCATAAAAGACACTACGTGTTCAGTTCAACCTCAGAAGAAGTCTTTTTCGAAGAGAAGCCTTAAAGTATCTCTGGTTGTCCATCCACATCCATGATTCTATAATGAAAGGAAGGAGTGAAATCTTTAGGGCATGGAATCTATAAGAAACTCCATGGACCCAAGAGCTAAAGAAAAACATCAGGAAGAACATGAAGATTCCAAGAAAGAAAGAGAAGCCAGAACAACTAGTCACTGTATTAAGAATCACAAGATTACCAACCTGATATGAACTCAATAAAAGCAATCAAGCAGAGGAACTGAAAGTTGTGATGAAGAACAGTGTATACATGCAAGCATTGCAAGATCCAAAACTAGAGGTTCTCCCAGATGGAGGGAGAAGACTATGATGATTACTTGTCCAATAAACCAGACATACCTCTACATGAGTCTTTATATCATCTGCAATATCTATGGGTTGGAATTCTACATCAGATGAATGCAAACACTGTTCTCCAGAGCAATTGAACGAAGAGCATATGAAGAACAACCTCAAGACTTTGAAGCACACCAGAAAGAGACCCTTGTATGTAGATGGAAGATGATAACTTGGTGGAGAACCTCCAATGTACAACAAAAGCATGGTGAAGATTTTCTATAACAGAGATATTGTATCAAGATGATTACTCAGAAGATCAGATCTCATGATGACAGAAGAAGTGCCACATGGATATGTTCCAGTTTTTCCAACAATGATATACTTTATTGATCAGAGCTACATGAAGCCTTCAGAGAAAACCAGTGTTCCAGACCGAAGTAAATTTGAAATCAAGCATTACATTATCTGTGATGAAGTCCAGAAAGGAGAAAGTGGTTCTCCAATACATATCTCCATAGATGAGCAGATAAGCAGACATTTTGGTAAAGCTTCTGTCCAAGATGAAAGAGTTTGCATACTCAAGCTGGAGCTTGTGGAGACGACTTCCTTATTGAAAAAGGAAGAGATGACTCCCAGGTTGGGAGGGAGCACTGATGTATTATTGATTGATGGACAATCATTTTTCAGTTCGAAAAATGGTCTAGGTTGAGCAGTTTCTTTCCAGTTCGGAAAGTGGATTGAGATTTCTGACGGACAGACATTTTCTAGTTCGGAAAATGGTCCAGATTGCTGAAGTACCATAGACAGCGACTTCCCATTGTGGTTAACATGGGAAGTGGTCTAGGGCAGTGTCTCTTCTTGAGGGTTACTTAAGAAGACTGGCCTGCCTCGTCGGACAACGATTTCCCATTGTGGTTAACATGGGGAATGGTTCGTTTTGGAGGTTGGTGCAGGACAATCATTTCCTTTGGAAATGGTCTGGACAATCATTCCTTAGGGCAGATTCATTCTCTCCAGGTTGCACTTTGTTTAGTGCCGGAGGAATGGCCCAGGGTGGGGAATGGTCCAAGTTCAACAATTAGGGACAAGCATTCCTTAGGGTAGATTCATTCTCTCTAGGTTGCACCTTGTTTAGTGTCGGAGGAATGGCCCAGGGTGGGGAATAGTCCAGGCTCAGAAATCAGGACAATCATTCTTCCTTGCTTGAGAAGAATAGTCCAGATAGCTCATCATTGATGTTTGACCTTCTGAGGGCAGATGCTCTTCCAAGATCTCACATATGTGAGTGGAAGAATGGCCTAGATGATTCAGTTTATATCATAACATTGTTTCTGTGCAGGTTGATATCAGATGATTGTTATGAAGACTGTATGTCTCTAGATAGTAGATGTATACTAATGTGGTGGATGTGTTCCACTATTTGTGACTATACGTCACTGATCAAGTACCTGTGTGCTACTTGGTGTGGTAGTGTACCACTGGATCATAGTTGTGTACTGCTATGGTTGTGTTCTATTGAATGATATTGTTCCGATTGCCTTGAAGACTATCAACATTGTTAAAAATGATTATCAGCTAGATGGATGATCAATGGATAGAGATTTCCCAGACGTAAAATGGTTCAGGACATTTATTCTTCTAGGACATATGTCCAGATTATAAGAATGGCTCTTGTGTCAGTCTGTGGTGTGAGTGACTTATCCAACATCATGTCTAATTACTCAGATGGAGTATGGTTTCGAGAGATGATGCAACTGATGACATTGATGGTGATGATGGTGCTCATGATATAATCATGAGATAGTCTATACAACTATGTTGATGCTATCGGGCGAATGGTATGTTTGTGCTCAAGACCATTACCTGTAATACCTCCCTAGCTAGGAGGGAGTGTTGATATTATGGTAGCTGTGGGAGGTGTTTACTTCCACGTGTAAACCTAACGAGAATAGAATATTCTGGGAAGCAAGAAGAAACCCTAATGAGTTGGCTAATAACCCTAGAAGACAAGTCGGCTCAAGAGGATAATTTATATTAGGTTATTAGCCTTCAAGAAAAGAAGTCGTCTAGAAGAAATATTATATACTTAGTAAATAGGCACCCAGAATGAGAAGTCGGCCCAGGCAGTTAACCAGAATTAGTATAAATACAGGAGGCCAATCTTCATTCCGGCAGGCAGTCTCAGAATTGTAGAGAAACACTTGTGCGCAGGTTTGGAGGAGAGCTGCGATTGCAACTGCTGTAGCTAGCAGATCACGCTTGGCTTGGACTATCTCTTGGTTAGGGTTTGGACTATCTGATCAACTCTTGTTGACGTGTTATCCTTGGGGAAATGAGCGCTACCCTTTGTGTGGCTATCTAGCCTAGGGTTTGCTTCCGGAGTGATTCTATGTCAAGGTTAAGGTGCTCGGAGGGTCACTTCGACCTATGGTTGGGTGACAATAGCGATATTGTCAATGGTAAAACAAGCACATCCATTATATTCTAACATGTTCTTCATCACAACTTCTATTTCTTCTGCTTGATTGCTTCTAGTGGGTTCAAACCAAGCTAGTAGTCTTATGATTCTCGGTATAATAACTGGTTGTTCTGGATTTTCTTTCTTTTCTTGGAATCTTCATGTTCTTCCTCATGTTCCTCTTTAACTTTGGGGTCCATGGAGTCTTCTATAGATTCCATGCACTTTCTTCCTGAAGATTCCAAGTTCTTCCTTTCATCATAGGAATATAGATATAGATGGACAACAAAGGATACTTAAGACTTCTTTTCGAAGAAGACTTCTTCTAGAGTCAAGCTGAACACGTGTTGCTTATCATGGCTGCTACTTTCAATGGGGAACATGGACAAATACTTCATAATCTTCACATATTCTTCAATGGATCATTTCATTTAGGATTAGCTCCCTCCTAATCCTGGCTTCATGCATGAATTTATGCTCTTTTTTTGCAATTTTGTAATCAAATCCCTCCATCAAAGAGAGTCCATGCTTTCGTCTGCATCCTTATTGCCTTTTGCAAAGTGTCACAAGTCTTATTCTAATTTCCTTTTGATTACTGACTTTTTATGATTTGACTCCTTCTGGGTCTCTTCAAGTTTGATTCTGATTTCGGCCTATCTGGCAGTTGTTACTTATATAATAGATTCCTTAGGAATTTGTTAACGTACTTCATCTTCTTGTAGTCATCGTAATAGCAATCCTTATCTTGTTATTCTTCCATAGGTATTGTTTCACTGACCATCTTTTCTTATAAGAAATAGATATGCATGATATGTACATGAACTATGTAAACATGGTATGTACAAGAACTATGTTATAGAAGAATATTGTTACCTTGACTAGAAGAAGAAGCCTGTTTTATCCTGCTTGGCTTTCTTTGTGGGTTCCCTTTTTTCGACAACTATTGCTTCATCTGTTTCCTTCCTTTTCCTTAACTCAGGACAATGCTTCCTGTAGTGACCATATTTTTGACAATTGAAGCATTGTATCTTTCACATATCCTTTTCTTGATTTGGTTTCCTCCTTAAGACAAACTTCCTCTTATTCCCGAAATTCTTGAATTTTGTTGCGAAGGCTTGATCATCATATTTCTTTTGGGATTTCTCTTTTGTGCTATTCCTAGATTCTTCTTGTGCACAACAAGTCCAAAGTTCTTCAAATGTGGGATACTCCTTTCTTGTGTTCATGCTTGCGGCAAATGCATCCCATGTCTTGGGAAGGCCATTGAGTACTATATTTACTAGTTCCTTTTCTGAAATGATTTCTTCAATAACTTGTAGTTGATCTCTTAACTAAGAGATTCTTACAAAGAATGATGTTATGTTGTCATCATCATTCATTTTCATGTCACATAGCTCATTCTTCAGATTCATTACTTGTCCAATGTTTCTGACTGAGAAGAGGTTAGTTAGGGCATCATATATCTTCTTAGATGAGTCAAGATGATAGATGTAAGGTATCGAGTGGTCTTTTACAGAGTCTACTATGATACTCATATTGTTGATGTCATTGTCCTTGAACTTCTCCATAACTGCAACATTCTGAGTGTAACACCCTGTTTCCCCCAGATTGTAAATATAACTGAACTGGCCAAGGACTATGGAAAAACTCATAAGTATGAATATGTGATGTAAATGGACCTGCAGGAAGAGGTCAATGAATGTAAATAACAGTTTGAATTTATTGCAGAACTGCTGAGAGGGGATGTGTGGAAAAGAGACCACGATGGTGGTGGAGGGCACCTGGAAAAGGGGCGTTAACTTCCACCAAGAATTAAATACCGTATTTGGACTCCACTGGCCCAGAGAACCAAAAGCGGCTCGCTAGCCCTGAAATTAATGCCTTGCAGGCCGGTAGGTTGATGGCTTGATGAGGGATGGGGAGGTGAACCGCCTATCCGTAGAGCCATCATGACTGACCAGCGCGAGGGTAATCGTGCCACACGCAACCTCGCGAGAGGATAAGGTGTATGGCAGAAGTGATTGAAGGGGGCGGACGCGAGGGGAACTCTGGCAGTTCTATGCAGAGTGAGTGACCGCAGAGAGGAGGGGATTGCAACCTTCGCTCTTGGGCACTGGCAGACAGAGAGACGCAGGTCTCAGCGCGGGGGTGGCTAGTGGTAAATCCATTAGGAGTCACTACGCCTACGGTTGGGTGGAAACGAGCACCCCTCTCAGCAGTTGCTTCCATTGGTGAAGTATTTCTGATAAGTGTTTTGCTCATATTGCATTTTGAAATTTATATGCTGTCACATATGTTCATGGACTTGTGGAATTGTAAATGTTTCCTGTGAAA
>JASDQU010100472.1:461947-490483 GCA_032191745.1 Picea mariana | reverse complement strand
TTTCAGCATGAGAGTGTCCGCGTAGCGCTTGATACGAATAAGTTGATATATGCTTATTACAGAGGAAATCATACATGACCTACATTGATTAATAAATCTAGTTATGCTTAGATTGAGCTAAGTTAGGCTCCTAGCGCGTCCTCGGGAAGCTATTTCCCCTATCTGTCTCCAGGAAGACCCTGGAATAGATCTCTAGTAGAGATTCCCTCTTGCAGAAGGGATACTTAGCCATTCTCGAGAAGGTCCTCAAGGAGGAGGAAATCGACGGTCAGGATCTTGCAGAGAAGATTGACAAAATCCCGTCAGCCGTCAGATCCCGAGAAGTTGCGTCGGAGTTAAACCCTAGTGTGCAGAGAAGGAATCCTAGCCGTTGATCTCGGAAGGACCCGTGTCAACATCCCGAAGAAGTCATCGGGATAACAGGGTTATCGGGGTTCTGTGAAGTCTGAGAATCGAGGCCTTGTGGTTCTCGAAATCCCGAGAACGTATCCTAGCCGTTGATCTCGACAGGACACGTGTCGGTGTTCTGGGAGGCATCGGGATTTCACCCATCGAAGAATTTAGGAGTGTGGAACCGTTGTAATAGGGAATCGCGATACGCGATTTTCCGATACAATCAGGACCGTCCATCTGTGGGACAGGTGGCAACCATTGAGAACCATCGGCGTTTGGTTCCATCGGAAAATTGGGAATTCCGAAGACATAGGCACACTGGTATTGAAAACCCCGAAGCAACGAAGGGTAATTAGGACCGTCCATCATTTGAGGGACGTGTGTCCGTGGATCTAAAATAGTCGGGGTTCGGCGTATCGGAGTTTTCGAATACATAGAACTCTTGTCACACGGAATCGCGATCCGCGATTTACCGACAAGATCGGGACCGTCAGTTCAGTGGATACGTGGTAGAGATCTACACCGTCGGGGGAAGTCCGACCAGGAGTCAAATCCATCGGAGTTTGTGATCCATCGGGAAATCGGGAATCCAGAGGGCATGATGTATAGGCACTTTGAATTCGCGGAGTGGTCGCGGGTCGGGTGAGTCGGTGTAGTGTGAGGGCGTGAGGAACAGGTGTGAAGGCACGGGAAATGAGAAGTGTGGGGGTCTATGGGATGGAAGAAGGACTGCTGGGATTTCGGGGGAGGGGGTAGGGGTTACGGTGGCAGGGATTACGGGGGTAGAGGGAGTGGAGGGAAAATGGGAACAGGAAAAAAAGTTACGGGAATTTTTTTTTTTTTTAATAAAATGGAACGGGAATTTTGTTGGGATGGATTTACGGGGTGTGAGTGATATGGCGGAAGGCTTGGCGTGAGTGGGTGTGCTTTTTATGATATGGATTGTGGGGGTTTTGGGGAGGACCGATCAGCTCTGAGACCAATGTAACAGATAACCAAATATGCAATTGCAAAATATATATAAAATATGAATAATTGATAAGATATATGATAAAAAATGATGATTTACAATTGAGAAGGAGGGCTTGATTATATACCCACACAGGGGTGCCCTTTCACCACTAGACATGTCTTTTGGAGAACATGTCCTTTCATTATTACTAATTACTATTACTAACTACTTACTAATTAAATATTATGTTATGAACATTTATTTATATGTATTTATGTTCATAACACTTGTTGGAAGATAGGGTCCTTACCTGGGACAACCTTCAATGAAGGGGCTGATCTGGGGCAAGCATTTGTGGGTTATGCCATCAGGAGGCGTAGGCGATTTTACATATTATGACTCACTGTAGTTTCACCCAGCAAGCTTGGTTACAGTTGACAAAAGCACTTAAATTAAACTTTAGATGGATGAGAGGCACTCTTCAGTCTTGGTTTCTAGATTGGTCAATTAACTCTGCATCCTTTCCACATTTACCAACCATTTTTTGCTGGAATGTATGGTTGGAGAGAAATAGGGTAATTTTTGATACTGGTCGGCCCTCTTTAAATCTGATTTCTCACAAGAGCTCATCTGGTTTGACCTTCACGCCACCCACCAATGCTCTCTGGGGGATCACTAGTAGGGTGGTTTGACAGAGCTGCTCATGTTCAAGGTTTGAAAAACGGTGCTGGTGGTGTTATCAGGATTGACGAGCATACAAAATACAAATGGTCACTAAATTGCAGACCTGGTACAAACAATAGAGCTGAGCTTTTGGGAGTTTGGGCCCTACTTACTATAGCAACTCAATTACATCTTCAAGACCTTCAAGTTTTCGAAGTCTCGAGAATTGTCATAGACTGGTTGAATCCGAGAGGTCATCTTCATATCCTTAATCTGCATTGTTGGAAAGAGAGGGTTAAAGATTTGGTGGAAGGTTTCAGGACCCTATGTTTCACCCATGTCTTCAGAGAGTTTAATCAACAGGCAGATACACTTTCTAAAAGTGCATTGAACTTCCATGAGGGTAGAATTAATTGCAACCAGGTGGTAGATGGGCATTTGGGCCTCACAATGGCACTTAAGCTCTGGGAAAGATATATCTTTAGTGTGGATCAACCAACTTGTACAGTCACACTATGATCGCAGTTGTCTAGTTTGTGCCTTGCTACAGACATTCTGCACATTTTGTTTTGGAGCTGACTGGAGGTATTTTGTGGATTGCTCGGAATATTAGTAATCTTTTTGGTATTGGTCAGTACTTTTTTTATACCTTTGAGAGAGGTGGAGAGGAGGAGTTATATCTCCATGAAATGTGCAACTTATAAATTTTCCAAATGTAAACTTTGTATATTAATATAAGTGCAATTTTCTGTGGAAAAAAAACAACAACAAAGGAATGCATTTTTAAATAAAAAGTGTTTCTCCTTTAATTTAAACATACTTTTACCTTTAGGGTAAAAAGTCAATTTTTTTTCACTTTTTAACTTCTGCTCATTTTTTGCTTTTTGATCATTTCTTTGATCAAAATAATAGGTGGATGGATTTAAACCTTGGTCTCCTTCCTACTATCAAAATGAATTAACCAAATCTCTTATCGAGGATGGTAGGAATCAAAGTGAAACTTTTCCTTTTAATATTTTGTTTTGAAGTTAACAATGTAAGAAAAAATTAAATGGAGAGCTCGACTTAGAATTTAATTTTAAGTTTGTTGTAGGAGAGTGAGTTTGGTTAAGGACTGCTATATGAAGGTTGAGTTTTAGGTGTATCTTCGAATAATTTGAATTGTGATCACATAGAAGAAAATCTCATAGATAAGATTAACCACAATAACACTAGCATCCCATCCTTAAGCTTGGTTTGGGAATATAATGAAGGAGGAAAAAAGTAAGACAACCGTTTTGACCATTGATAATTAAAGATGTCAACAAATAATCACGCATGTATGAGACAAATTAAATGTTACATCCCAACGATAGGCATGCCTTACAGTCATAGATTAAAGAATTAGCAAACCCTACAATTTTAAGCTATGGTATTGACACGCTTTGTTGCCATAGGTTGCAAAGTCAACAGACCTCACTACCTATAGTTGCAATAATGATGTGCTTGATAGTCCAATGTTGCAAGCTTGTGAAACATGTAACCAATTAGCCATAATCTAAAACACCAGTAAACAACCTTTACAATAATCTTGGATGTAAAAGTGTTCTTTACAATAATCTTAGATGTAAAAGTGTTCTTAGGAAATTAGATGTTTGTTTTCTTAGTACTTAGTTTTACAATAAACTTCTACAAATAAACTCTCGATTTACAAAAGTGATGTAGGTTGGATTTAATTGAATTGAGGTTTTATAAATTTCTTCTATATGAGGAGCTTTGATTTACATACAAAGCTATAAATTAGATCTTTTGATATCTAGAGTTGAAAATGTGAGCAATACACGATGGAGTTGAATTTTTGTGGTTCATGAATGGAAGCACTATAGAGCTTGATTTGTGATTAGGTTTTAGTGGAAACTTTTAGGAAATGGATGTGCAATTTTTTTTTATAAGGTTTATACATATTTTTGCATAACATAGATATGAATATGGATGTAAAGTAAATGAAACTTATGATTATTTTTTCTTTTGCAGGGGACTGCCAATCATTCCCTTTTGGGGTGGTGAATGAAGCAATAGCAAAAAGTGTGTTATATTGTGAAGTCTATTTTATTTTATTTTATTATTTTAGTGTTTTGCTTCTTGTAGGTTTTGTTAAATGTCTTATTAATGTTGTTTACTGGATGAAAGATATATTGGTGATTATTTCTTTGAGGTATATTGTGATTATATACTCTTATTGATGCTAGTGATAATTATGCACTGCTATACATGTGTACAATTCTTTGGAAATATAATAAAGTTGTTTTTTTCTTTCCATTTTTTCTTTATTTTTTTTTCTTTTATATTTTGAAGAAAATGAATGTTATATTAGATGAAAATTTTAACAAGTTTACATCAAGGGTTGCACAAGGGTATAATAAAATTGTTTTTTTCTCTTTCCATTTTTTCTTTATCTTTTTCCTTTTATATCTGGAAGAAAATGAATATTATATTAGATGAATTTTTTAACAAGTTTACATCAAGGGTTGCACAAGGGTACTAAAGAGATACAAATGAGGCATCCTTTATGTACAATAAGGGTCATCATTGCAACCTTAGCCCTGATTGTAAAGGGGTCAACATTTTCTCTAAATTCACTACCTAGCTCGAATGCTCTAAAGTTCTTTTCATTTTTTCTTTTATCTTTTTCCTTTTATATCCCAAAGAAAAAGAATATTATATTAGATGAAAATTTTAACAAGTTTACATCAAGGGTTGCATAAGACCACTAAAGATCCAAATGAGGCAACCTTTATGTACAAGAAGAGTCATCATTGCAACCTTTGCCTTGCTTTTAAAGGGGTCAAGATTTTCTCTAAATTCACTACCTAGCTCTAATATAGGTAGTGAATTCACCAATGGAGGTGAAAACTTCTTCTAAGTATAAATTAGTATGTCCTTGACAAAGGTGGGCTTCGATCTTTTCCATAAGAAGAAGAGGCTAAGACGAATGCTTCCTAAAGTTCTCTTGTATGTTAGTCCATCTTCCCATTGTTCCTTAAAATTGCTCTCTTCAACCAAAGCCATCCAACATGAAGAATTATTAGGTTTTTTGAAATCCATGTCCAAATATGTTGAATCACCTTGTATTGCCAATAGTTGTATAGATTATGTCTTGTTTCCAACATATGATACATAGGTCATTGTAAAACTTAATGAGTCTCGAGAAGCTTCATTTGGCTTTATTAAGTGTACAATATCCACCACTTATCAAGAGGTGGGATACCATTTACACAATGTTGCCATGTGGCTACACTACTTGAGTTAACATACATGGAAACTCAACCAATGATCAACGATACCCTTGTGAGTGTGTGCCAACCACTTATATGCAGAATTTAACCTTGGTGGGGGCTATAACACTACCTTGCTTTCGACAACTCAATTATCTTCTCATGGTTGTTGGTCACACTTAATGAAATAAATGATGCTCTAATTTCCCAACTATAATTAAATACTATCCCCTTCAAAATGAAGACTTGAAGGCAACTCTATTATTGCAAATGGATTTGTTTAATTGATTTGCATCCATTTTCTTAATAACCCCCTTTTTATATTAAGTTTATGTGCGATGTGAATTGGTCTAACCTTTTATTGCACTTGGACTTTGTATAGGTTGCAATGTCGTCACAACCTTCCTAAGATGCAAGGCTTAAGGGTATAACAATAAGTGAAATTGAATTAAATAAAGCTTTTCTAATTTTAAGAGGAAAGTCTAAAGGCATGGATGGGTATGTTTATTGAATTAAATAAAGCTTTTCTAATTTTAAGAGGAAAGTCTAAAGGCATGGATGGGTATTTTTAGTAGATGATATTTTTACATTCCTAATACCTTGAGCTTATATGAGCACAATCGTTTGTAGGCTACTATGAGTAACAATTTCTTGTAATATTCATTAGTGATGTTTACAACATAGGTTGAGTAGACACTCTTAGCCCAACAACAAAGTTACTAATTTAACGAAAACTTTTTAGAGTTTTCGTTTTTTCAAAGGTTATTTTTACCCCTAAATCAAAAAGTGGTGCTACTAGTAGCACATTTTTTTTTATGATGGTTAAAATTCAAATCTGTTGTGTTGACAACTGATGTCATTGTGGACAAAGACTTTAAAATTTACCCTCGAATAAAAAAGCGATGCTATCAGTAGCAATAGATTTTTTTGGAGTTGAAATTATAACTTAATTGAAACCGTTCCCTCAACAATTGGTGCCGTTGTCGATAAACATTTCAAAACTGGCTCCTAAATCATTGTTTAGATTTTTATTTTTAATTTTTCAAAATTTATATAAAATAAAAATAAATTGGAACAAAAAACCTTCGCAAGTTAGTTTTAAAAGATTTTGAAAAAACACCCATTTTAAAAACAAAAACTCTAACCCTATTTTTTTTGAAAAATTAAAATCTTAAAAAAACTTAAAAAACTAAAAAAAATTGAAATTAAAAAAAAAGAAAGAAAATTTATATATATATATAAATTAAATAATATATAAAAACTAAGAGAAACTAAGAAAAAAAACACTTCAAAAAGGTTTTATATAAAACTTGAAAAAAAAAAAAATTAGAAAAAAATAAAAATTTATATTAAATAATTAAAAATAAAATAAAACTATAGTTATAGTTATATATAAAACTATATACATATATAGTTTTATATAGTTTTTAATTTTTTTAATTTCAATTTTTTTAAAAGTTGTTTTTTAATGTGAAGTTTTAGATTAGGGATTTTTAATATTTTTTTATTTTAGATTTTTTTTTAAATATGTTTTTGGTTTTTTAACAAAAAATAATATTTTTTTAAATAATTGGTTTTTACAAAAAAATAATATATATATTTTTAAATTATTTTTTATTTTTGGAAATTTTATTTTTTTAAGTTTTCTTTCCTACATTTTTTTAATGTTTTTTATTTATTTATTTGGATTTTGAATATATTTTTTTAAATGTGTTTTTTCTTCATTAAAAAAAAATTGTGAAGATTTTCTCCTTTCTTTTTATTTATTTTTTAAAGTAAATTTAAAAAGAAAGTTAGTAAATAAATTTTAAGTGACCATTTAGGATCTAATTTTGGGCTTTTTATTTGCATAGGGATCTATTGTCAAGGCCGTAGTTTTAGTTTGGTCGTAATTGGCTATAATTTTAACGTTTAGAAAAAACATTTTGTTTTGGGTAGCGTCACTTTTTTATTTAGGTGTTGATTTTAAGGATTTTTTGAGCAACTATTTGATTTTTCAAGGCCATGCTTGAAAAATGTTGTAATTTTGACCCGATTAGAAGAAATAGTGTTACCAGTAGCACTACTTTTTTATTTGGGGGTTGATTTTCATGTTTTTTTTTGAAAAAATGTGGGTTTGAAGGGCTAAAGTTCTCGTTTTGAGGTCACAGTTTTCGTTAAGTCAGTAACTTTGTTCAACATTTTGATCCATATATGTATGACACTTAGGGAATTCATTTAAATCATTTGGACACCCTTCCAGATCATTCGAGGCTATTAGACATTAGAGAGGATTTGGGCTTCTCACTCCCAAAGCTTGATTCATGTCCTTGATGCCTTTTTAGGGTTGGACACCCTCATCCTTGCACACCTCACACTAACACACTTGGTTCCTAGTGCTTGTACTATGTAGTGGTCGTTGAGATCTTTTTGAGGTCCTAAGAGTGCCATAATTAGAGTTTGTACATGGGCATTATGGTCTGTAGAAATTCACTATCAATTTTATACCTCAACATCCTTGACTCTTCATCTTCCACCTCCGTCGTCTCTTCATTTTCTTGTCTTTTTACATTTTGTTGTACCTACGAATAAATAATGGATTTGGCCTATTTGATGAGGCTTTTGACACAAGTGTATCATGCATCTCCTCATAGAGATTGCTCCTAGGATACTTCTCAACCATTTTTGAATAAATTAGCATTTATGGTTCATTGTTTGTGATTTCAATTTTGGCATTGTATTTGGTCGTTTATTTTGTTGCTATAACACATTTAGTCTCTATTATAAGTTTGTTATTGATTAGTTTCTCATTAAATCTAGATCATTGGTATGCGAGCCTAATGCTCTATTATGCATTCCCCCTCTAGAGAGATCAAGGCATATGAAGCTTCCTTTATTCATAGGTAACTTTTCCAACTATCTCCCTTGCCGATCAATATGACTTCGAATGGATGAAGACCCTAGAGCATGACATCCTATCAAGTTTCTTCTTAATGAAGCTCTTGGTAAACAAAGGATCAATATATTGAATCAATTTACTCAAATTTTGCAGTGAATCCTCAAATGATAAACAACTTTCAAGGTACAAGTAAACTTTAAAATTCCTCAATTTGACGGCAAGATAAATGTAGATTCCATAGAAAAGTGGCCCAATTAGATGGAAGGGTAGCTCTCTATGAATAGTTTTTCAGGTAAAGAAAATGTATTTACTCTATTAAAGTCAGTTCCCCTTGTTAAGCATTGGCAGGACAATCACTGTTCTCAAGTTTCAGAGGACTAACAACAAAGTTCCTTGTCGAATAGTGTGAAGGACCTAGTCTGGTGGATTTCATGGAATCCCTCAAGGAGGAATACCTTCTAATAAATTACAATGACTAGTTCCCTCAATGGATGTAGCTTTGACAAGGTTGGGACTAGTATGTTTAGGAATACACAAACACCTTCCACCCCTTGTCCTTAGAACTTAGTATCAGGGATGCTGAGAGACATTGGATCCTAAAGTACCGCAATGATTTACATAGATACATCCAAATTGAGATGGAATTTCTAGGCATCCAATCACTTGGAGCAACCTACATATATGTTGTCGATATTGAAGAAATGTTCAATCATAAGTGTAAGAATAGGTCATGTAAAAATGCCACAACTAAAGAGGGATTGTGACAATCCCAATTTTTTCTCGAAAGGGCAATGCAAGGACATTGATTGATAGTAGAATCATTTGCGGAATACTCTTGCGCAGAAGACCTGTCCAAATAAAAAGATGAAGAAATATTCATGGAAGTGGTGCAACAAACATAGGAGAAAATAAGATTCAAGAAAGGAGTGTCATGCTTGACATGTGTTGGCACTAGGCAACTGTTGATATTATGGTAGCTGCGGGAGGTATTTACCTCAACGTGTAAACCTGATGAGGATAGAATACTCTGGGAAGCAAGAAGAAACCCTAATGAGTTGGCTAATAACCCTAGAAGACTTGTCAGATCAGGAAGATAATTTATATTAGGTTATTAGCCTCCAAGAGAAGAAGCCGGCCAAAAATAATAATATACACTGAACAGACAGATACCCAGAATGAGAAGTCGGCCCAAGAAGTTAGCCAGAATTAGTATAAATACAGGAGGCTAGTTCTCATTCTGGCAAGCAGTCTCAGAATTGTAGAGCAACACTTGTGCGCACTGCAGTTGCCCAGTTTCTATGCAGTTTTGGAAGAGAGTTGTCATTGCAGCTGCTGCAGCTAGCAGTTACGCTTGGACTGTCTCTTGGCTAGGGTTTGGACTATCTGATTAGCTCTTGTTGATGCGCTATACTTGGGGAAAGGTGTGCTACCCTTTGTTTGGCTATCTAGCCTAGGGTTTGCTTCCATAATGATTCTCTGTCAAGGTTAAAGTGCTTGGAGGGTGGCTTTGACCTATTGTTGGGTGACAAGGGTATTGTCAATGGTAAAACGAGCACATCCACTTATATTCTAACAGGTTATGGGCCCACACTTCCTTCATTCAGTCTAAACGCTGGAAGGAAACATAGCCGCTAGGATATTGAGCTCGCTGAGGAACTGCCGCTAGGTTTACTAGCAGAAGCAACTTCCAAGACACTGTCGCTAGGGTTACTAGCAGGAGAAGTTGTAGAAACCCTAATCCTCTTGTTAAGGCACCTTAAGTGAATGGATTGACCTAATCTCCGGATAGATTAGTGCGCTCTGGCCTAGCGCATCTCTTGATACTCTCAACAAGCCAAGATGTGAAGTTTGAGTTTGTGGTCAAGTCTAGGGTTTGACCAAGTCAAAGCAGCCATGACTTATTCTATGAAGTCAGAGAACAAGTTAGATGGAGCCTCTAACTTCAGAGCGTGGAAGACAAGGATTGACCTCATCCTTGCCAAGAATAAAGTGTTGGATATCATGAAAGGAAAGATCGTGAAACCAGAGTTTGAAGAAGGGAAAGAGAAGGAACCGCAGAATGTTGCAGCTATGGAGAAGTTCAAAGACGATGACATTAATGCTATGAGTATCATAGTGGAATCCATAAAAGACCACTTGATACCCTACATCTCCCACCTTGACTCATTGAAGAAGATGTACGATGCCCTAACAAACCTCTTCTCAGTCAGAAACATTGAACAAGTAATGAGTCTTAAGAATGAGCTCCGTGACATGAAGATGAATGATGATGATAGCATAACATCATACTTTGTGAGAATTTCTCAGTTAAGATATCAACTACAAGCTATTGAAGAGATCATCTCAGAGAAGGAGTTGGTAAACATAGTATTCAATGGTCTTCCCAAGACGTGGGATGCATTTTCCGCAAGCATGAACACAAGAAAGGAGTATTCGACATTTGAAGAACTTTGGACTTGTTGTGCTCAAGAAGAATCAAGGATCAGTGCAAAAGAGAAACCCCAAAAGAAGTACAATAATCAAGCCTTCACAACAAGATTCAAGAACTTCAAGAACAAAAGGAAGTTTGGTTCAAGGAGGAAGCCAAATCAAGAGAAAGACATTTCAGAAGTACAATGCTTCAACGGTCGAAAGTATGGTCACTACAAGAATCATTGTCCCGAGCTAAAGAAAAGGAAGGAGAAACACAAAGCATCAATTGCCGAAGAAAAGGAACCTACAAAGAAGACTAAGCAGGATGGAAGAGACTTCTTCTTCTAAAGGTAACAAAACTCTTCTCATTTCTTGTACATATCTTGTTTGCATCGTCTCTGTACATATCTTGTATATCTATCTCTTGGAAAATAACGTGTTCCAAGAAGAACTATACCTATGGAAGAACAAGAAGATAAGAACGGATATCATTAGATAATACACATGAAAGGATGAAATACAAATCACGTGGAAGCTATTGCAAGATAAGCCAAACAATCATGAAGAGACTTAGAAGAAGCAAAGACAAAAAGAAGTCAACAATCGAGAGGAAATTGGAAAAAGACTTATGATGTTCTCTAGAAGACAACAAGACGGAAGCGTGGACTCTGTTAGACAAGAGAGCCAATTATATATTGCATAAGACAATAAGGATGCAGATGGAAGCGTGGACTCTGTTAGATGGAGGAAGCCGATTATATGCACTCATACATGAAGCAAGGATTAGGAGGGAGCTAATCATATGATCCATTGAAGATGATGAAGTATATATCCATGATAGAAGCCATGAAAGACAGTACGTATTCTTCAAAGAGAAGCCTTAAAGTATCCCTGGGTTGTCCATCCACATCCATGATCCTATGATGGAATCTTTAGGGCATGGAATCTATAAGAAACTCCATGGACCTGAGAACTAAAGAAACACATGAAGATATCAAGAAAGAAAGAGAAGCCAGAACAACAATCATTGAATCAAGAACCACAAGATTGTCAGCCTGATATAAACTCAATAAAAGAAATCAAGCAGAGGAACTGAAAGTCGTGATGAAGAACAATATATGGAACACTTATGAATGAAAGCATTGCGAGATCCAAAACTAGAGGTTCTCCCAGATGGAGGGAGAAGACTATGATGATTACTTGTTCCAGTAAACCAGACTTATCTCTACATGAGTCATTATATCATTCGCAACATCCAAGAGTTGGAGTTGTACATCAGATGAATACAAAGAATGTTCTCCAAAGAAATTGAATAAAGAGCGTATGAAGAGCAATCTCAAGACTTTGAGGCATACTAGAAAGAGACCCTTGTATGCATATAGAAGAAGATAACTTGGTGGAGAACCTCCAGTGCACAACAGAAGCGTGGTGAAGATTTCATATAACATCAAGATGATTACTCAGTAGATAAGATCTCATGATGACAAAAGAAGTGCCACATGGATATGTTCCAGTTTTCCAACAATGATATACTCTATTGTTTAGAGCTACATGAAGCCTTCACAGAAAATCAGTGTTCCAGACTAAAGTACATTTAAAATCAAGCATTACATTATCCGTGATGAAGTCCAGAAAGGAGAAAGTGGTTCTCCAATACATATCTCCACAGATGAGCAGATAAGCAGACATTTTGGTAAAGATTCTATTCAAGATGAAATAGTTTGCGTACTCAAGCTGGAGCTCGTGGAGACGACTTCCTTATTGAAAAAGAAAGAGATGACTCCCAGGTTCGGAGGGAGCACTGAAAATATTATTGAGGACATTCATTTTCAAGATTGAAAAATAGTCCATCTTGGACAGATGCTTTCCTGTTCGGAAAGTGGATTGAGATTTCTGACGGACAATGATTTCCCATTGTGGTTAACATGGGAAATGGTCCAGATTGCTGATGTATCATAGACAACGACTTCCCATTGTGGTTAACATGGGGAGTGGTTTAGGTAGTCTCTCTTCTTGAGGGTTACTCAAGAAGATTGGCCCGCCTTGCCGGACAATGATTTCTCATTGTGGTTAACATGAGGAATGGTCTGTTTTGGAGGTTGATACAGGACAGTCTTTTCCTCTTGTGGTTAACAGAGGAAATGGTCCGGACAGTCATTCCTTAGAGTTTATACATTCTCTCCAGGGTGCACTTTGATTAGTGTAGGAGGAATGGCCCAGGGTGGGGAATGGTCCAGGCTCAACAACCAGGGACATGCATTCCTTAGGGTTTATACATTCTCTCCAGAGTGCACTTTGATTAGTGTAGGAAGAATGGCCCAGGGTGGGAATGGTCCAGGTTCAGAAGATAGGACAATTATTCTTCCTTTCTTGAGAAGAATAGTCCAGATATCTCATTGTTCTACTCTAAGGGCATATATTCTTTCAGATCTCACAGATGTGAGTGAAATATTGGCCGAGATGATTCAATTTATATCATAACATTGTTTCTGTGCATGCTGGTATCAGATGATTTTTATCAAGACTATATGACAATAGATGTATACTACTGTGGTGGATGTGTTCCACTGTTCGTGACTATATGTTGTTGATCAAGTACTTGTGTGTTACTTGGTGTGGTAGTGTACCACTGGATTGTAGTTATGTACTACTATGGATAGACATAGTTGTGTTCTATTTTTTTCTGATTGCCTTGAAGACTATCAGCAGTTTATTGGAAATAATTATCAGCCAAATGAATGATGAACAAAGATTTTCCTGACAGAAAATGGTTCAGAACATTTACTCTTCTAGATTAGAAGAATGGCTCTTGTATCACTCTGTGGAGTGAGCATCATGTCTGATTACTCAGATAGAGTATGGTTTCGAGAGATGATGTAGCTGATGATGATGATGGTGCTCATGATCTACTCATGATATAGTCTATATAACTATGTTGATGCTACCGAGTGAATGGTATGTTTTGTGCTCAAGACCACTACCTGTAATACCTCCCTAGCTAGGAGGGAGTGTTGATATTATGGTAGCTGCGAGAGGTATTTACCTCAATGTGTAAACCTGATGAGGATAGAATACTCCGGGAAGCAAGAAGAAACCCTAATGAGTTGGCTAATAACCCTAGAAGACTTGTCAGATCAAGAAGATAATTTATATTAAGTTATTAGCCTCTAAGAGAAGAAGTCGACCAAAAATAATAATATATACTGAACAGACAGATACCCAGAATGAGATGTTGGCCCAGGAAGTTAGCCAGAATTAGTATAAATACACGAGGCCCGTTCTCATTCTGGCAGGCAGTCTTAGAATTGTAGAGCAACACTTGTGCGCACTGCAGTTGCCCAGTTTCTATGCAGTTTTGGAAGAGAGTTGTCGTTGCAGCTAGCAGTTACGCTTGGACTATCTCTTAGCTAGGGTTTGGACTATCTGATCAGCTCTTGTTGATGTGCTATACTTGGGGAAATGTGTGCTACCCTTTGTTTGGCTATCTAGCCTAGGGTTTGCTTCTAGAATGATTCTCTGCCAAGGTTAAGGTGCTCAGAGGGTGGCTTCGGCCTATTGTTGGGTGACAAGGGTATTGTCAATGGTAAAACGAGCACATCCACTTATATTCTAACAGCAACGTCGTTGGTTTAGTAAATGCTTACGCGTGCACTAACCTTCTTAACACTGGGGGTTTGAGATCTAGGGTTCGTCTAAAGCATGTCCAACAAAAGCCCCTAAGCACCGACATATCAATCCTCGTCCAAGGCTGAGGAAGTTCTCACCTGAGATACAAAGAGGATCACATAGACCACAAGGTTTTGTGTTGGGGATGGAGGATCAAACATAACTAACAATACAACAAATGACATCCATGTAACTCATATATGATAATCTAACAAGGACTAAGAATTAAAACAATGCACACATGTGTTACTCATTCATAAAAAACACATGATAGAACATAACTACCATATCTTTATTACTGGACGTATTCCATCATATTAGAGATATACATTGTGTTGAATAACTAAGTTGAATCGCCATAAGATTTCATCTCATTACTATATAAACAATGTGAATACAACAGTATGCACCTTGCGCTAAGCTTTAAGTGATTCAGATTTTATGAGTAGAACGAAATGAATACATATTATTAACAGGTGCTTAACACAAAATTAACAGAGATACAGTAAAATTGGTTTTCTATTAATAAAGAAATAATCTGGAAACTATAAAATGCAGCGGAAACAAGCTTGCTGGAATGGTGGCGGCTTATCTCTGAGCAGAGATGTGACGACTGCGCTCATTCGCAAGAAGATGATTACAATGAGGCTCTCAAGGCCTTTTTACAATAAGCAGGAATGTCAAAAACCCTAGACATCCAAAAACCTAACCCTAGGAGATGAAGCACCAAAAGTCATGTGGGCCCTGTTTGGGTAAGTTAGTACATCAACTTCCCCGGGTCATAACTTTTGCATACGATCTCCGTTTTCGGCTTATGATAGCCCGTTGGAAAGGTATCATCGAGTAGATTCATTTTAGGCACAATATTGAAGGAAATTCCATATTGCAAACCTGTTTTCCCAAAAAACATCGTTTAGAGCCTCAAAAAGGCTCTGAAAGTGAAAACTGCTAAAAATAGTAAATTACCAAAATTGCCAGAAAATTATTTTGAGTTAGTTGGAAAAAGTGGGTGGCCATCGATATCCATATGGATCAATCCTCCCTCATTAGGAAACAATGGTCTCCATTGCGTTGAGGTCCCCCATTAGATGAGGAAATTTCTGCCGAATTTGGCCCTGAGTGAGCTACTTGCCTTGGTGCAGGAGTTGCCCTGCTTTGACGACTCGATAAAGATGGATCCTTTGCTGTCGAGTGCCCTTGATATGTGTGTCCACAATCTGATCATTGGATGCATGTTGTATGTAGTCAGGGTTGAGCTTTGTTGGTGTCAACTGTTTTGCTACTTCTGAGGTGTCCAATAGTGGTGGAAAATAAGGGTGAAGGAGATCCACATTGAACACTGGGTGCAGGCCAAGGAAAAGAGGAATGTTGAGCTCAAAAGCATTATCCCCCACAACCTTGGTGATAGTGTACGACCCATAACGAAGTGGGCGAAGCTTCCGATGGGGTCCTGTAAGGCGTTCTTTATGCAAGTGCAACCAAACTTTGTCGCCCACCTCAAACTTATGTGGCACCCGATGTTGATCATGGCGTTGTTTGTACTTGTCATTGGACTTCTGTAGGATATCCTGAACCTGTTGGTGGATGTGCTGGATCCGCTCACTGAACCAGGTGGCTTTGTCAGCTTCAGTTGGAGCAGGAGATGAGTCGGTCGAGGTGACCGCAAGGGGAAGTGCAACATCTATGGGACCTAATGGTTGGAATCCCAACCCTTCCTGAAAGGGGCTATGGCCGGTTGAGCTATGCAAGGCTCGGTTGTAGCTATGCTGGACATAGGGAAGGCTCTCATCCCATGTGCAAGGGTGCTTTGAATTATACATGCGAAGGATATGCACAATCATTCGATTTACAACCTCGGTTTGGCCATCTGTCTGGGGGTGGAAGGCTGTGGATTTGGTGAGCTTGGTGTCCAGCAATGACCAGAAGCTCGACCATAATGTCTTGAGAAATTGATTATCCCGATATGAGACAATGGTTTGTGGGATTCCAAAATGTACGCAGACTCGTTCAAAGAAGAGCTTGGCAGTGGCCTCTGTTGTGATGCTCTTCTTGCAGGCAACCAGAATCACCATCTTAGAAAAACGATCAAAAACTAGAAAAACAAAGTCATTTACCCGCTTGGTGGATGGGAGGCCCGACATGTAGTCCATCGAGATGGATTTCCATGGCCTGTCAGGAGTAGGAAGAGGGGTTTACAGGCCCTGTTTCTTAGTGGCCGGTTTGGCAATAACGCAAGCAGTGCAGGACCTGATATACTTGCTGACCTCATGTCGAAGTTTCGACAAGTAGAAATGTTTTTGTAGCATCGCCACTGTCTTTTCGACACCGAAGTGTCCTGCCACCTGACTGTAGTGGGCTTCTCAGATCAGCTTCGCTCACTCGCTTGATGGAACACAGATATGGTGCAGATGACACAACAACCCATCATGAAGATGGAAATTATCAACAGCTGCGTTGGCACCCAACATTTGGTAGGTGTTGGCGAAGTTAGGGTCTATCTCATAGAGTTGGGGCCATCCAGAGGTCTCATGGCCGCAAGAGTCTAGCACCGTGGTGAGTGCCGCGACTGGCAGTTTGCTGAGACAATCAACAACACGATTGGTGCTTCCTGTTTTATACTTGATGTTGAGGTGGAATTGCTGCAAGTATGTGGACCACTTTTGATGGCGGTCATTCTGCAATTTTCCCTGTGTCTGCATGAACTGCAGTGGCTTATGATCAGTGTGGATGACTGTCTCCTTCCAAGAATGTAATGTCTTCACTGGCGGAAGGCTTGCACAATGGAGTACATTTCTTTGTCGTAAGTAGGGTACTTACATACAGTATCTGATAGTGTCTGACTATGATAGGCCATGGGGTGGCTGTGTTAAGTGAGAACAATGCCCACATCATAGTTTGAAGCATCTGTCTCGATCTCAAAGGGATGTTGCAGGTCCGGTAGTGAAAGTACTAGGGTTGAGCACAATCGCTGCTTCAAATCATTGAACGCTTGTTGTTGGGACCAGCCCCACGCAAATTTCTCCTTACCACCACCTCTGTTTATTTGGCTGAGGGCCCATGCAATATGGGAGAATCCCAGCACGAACCTACGGTAGAAATTGGCAAGGCTCAAGAAACTCTGAAGCTCAGTGAGTGTGGCTGGGGCTGGCCAGTCACAGATGACCTTGATCTTGGCTAGATCCACATGTACGCCATGCTGATCAATGATGTAGCCCAGTTAATTGACCCTATCCATGCCGAAGGAGAATTTTTCCAAGTTGGCGTATAACTTGTGCTGCTGCAGGGTGTGCAGAACTTGCTAAATATCCTGCAAGTGTTCGGCCCAAGTCTTGCTGTAAATTATAATGTCATCCAGATACACCACTACAAAAGTATTGGTGAATGGTCACTGGATATCATCCATCATCCTCATGAAAGTGGCCGGAGCATTTTTCAAACCAAAGGGCATGACCAACCATTCAAGAAGACCTTCCTTTGACTTGAAGGTGGTCTTCCATACATTTGTCTGTTCTATCGGGACCTGGTGGTATCCAGACTTCAAATCAATCTTACTGAAGTATTTTCCCCCGATGATTTGATCAAGGAGGTCGTCGATTCGGGGAATTGGGTACCAGTTTTTGATTGTGATTTTATTCAGATCCCGGTAATCAATATAGAGTTGCCAGGTTCTATCTTTCTTCTGTACTAGCACGATTGGGCTCCCACAAGGTGATGAGCTGTGACGGATGTGCCCCTTGTGGAGCAGTTCTTGGATTTGTCGCTTGATCTCCTAATTCTCTAATAAAGAGCGATGATAGACTAGCCCATTGGGCAGCGGTGCGCCGAGGGTCAGATCGATGGGGTGCTTGAACTGACAATGCAGAGGTACCCCTGTAGGTGAGGAGAAGATATCTGAGTATTCTTCCACGACCTTATCTACTTGCTTCTACTGTGTGGAGAGGTCAGCTGTAGAGACCCTAGATGTGGTTGTGATCTTTCGCTTATTCTGAGAGCGAATCATGAAGAAGACAAACTTCCTCATCTGAGAGATGAACTTCCTGCATTGCTTAGCAGAGATCAAGGAAATAACACTAGGTGGGACTGCTTTGGGTATCCTGTACAATTTCCTATTCAAAGTAATAATAACACTATGAGGCCTAGACTCATATACAACATGACGTTTTTGTAAATAAGGTTGGCCTAAAAGAACATCATAAACTTCGAGAGGAGCAACATCACACAATACCTCGTCTTTGAAGGGCTTGATGTCGTACGACAGTCGGCTCTGTTGGCTGACGCGGAGATCGCTTCCTTGGCGAAGCCATCCAATGGTGTAGGGTTGTGGGTGCAGCGTTGTTGGAAGGGCCAGCTGCTTGATGACCTCTGTTGAGATGAGGTTCTTCTGGCTACCGCTATCAACGATGAAGTGCAACGGGGTTCCTTTTACCCACATCTGTGAATGGAAGATGCACTCTCCTTCTTCTGGCTCGTCTGGTTCAACAGACTGGAGCTTGGTGGTAGCAACGGTGGCACTAGGTTCCGTGTCAATGATCCGTCTTCCCCTTTCTGGTTATGGCTCAGAGTAAGAATCCGCATCTGATTCCGAGGCTTTCACTTCGTCCACCAACAACTGCTTTGAGCGACAGTCAGTAGTGTTATGCCAAGGGCTCTTATGGAAGTCGCACCACGTCCTGGTGTCTTTCTTTGTCTTTCCAGTGTCCTTCTTTGCTTGTGGCTTGGATTGCTTGTCCTGATACTGTCCATCTTTGCTCTGTCCTTTGTTCTATGAGTTGGGGCCGCCCTTTCCTGGCTTTTGTTGTGAGGGGTTCCCAGGCCCAAATAGCCACGTCTTTTGTTTGAGCTTCTTCTCGATTTTGAAGGCATATATGTAGGTCACGCCCAAGGATGAGATGTCCAGAAATTCCATTTCGGTATGGATGTATCTATGCAGAGAACCAGATGTCGCTCTGAATCTTTGATACCCATCTTGGTGCGCAAGGTATGGAAGATATTTGTGAAATCNTTCTATGAGTTGGGGCCGCCCTTTCCTGGCTTTTGTTGTGAGGGGTTCCCAGGCCCAAATAGCCACGTCTTTTGTTTGAGCTTCTTCTCGATTTTGAAGGCATATATGTAGGTCACGCCCAAGGATGAGATGTCCAGAAATTCCATTTCGGTATGGATGTATCTATGCAGAGCACCAGATGTCGCTCTGAATCTTTGATACCCATCTTGGTGCGCAAGGTATGGAAGATATTTGTGAAATCTGGCACTGCTTGGTCTCTTTCTTGCCGCAGTGTGGTCCATTTGGTATACAGGTTGTGATAACTTCCAATAGGGTAGTATTGTTCCTTAATAGAATCCCTGAAGGATTCCTAGGTGGCTGTGACTAAAAATAGTGAGGGTTCCTCTGTTTCCTTTTGCTCACAGAAAGTTTCCCACCAATCTTTGACATGGGGAACGACTTTGAGGAGCGCAAAAGTAATTTTTTCTCTATTCGAAAAGTTATGGACATAAAATTACCCTTCTAGTAGATTCAACCACCTGTCTACAACATCTGCGTCTATCTGACCTTCAAATATAGGAATATCAAAGTTTATTTGTACCTTGAAGGGGGCGGCGCCTCCGTTCAAAGAAGATGCGTCGCCTGTTGGTAATTGCCGAAGGATTTGTGCGAAACTATCCATCATCTCGTTCCTTTGTTGCGTGAGGGATTCCTCAATCAACAGTTTGAAAGGATCTCCTGTCCCGTTATATTTATTTTCTCCTACCATGAGAGGTCGCTTGGGCGTGCGAGAGATTTTGTCCTGAAGAGAAACAAGCTCGAGACCCAACTCTTTGTACTCCGACCTCATTGGGGACATGCATTAAGACGACAATGAGCATACCACTTTGATACCACTGATCCGGATTTTATGAGCAAAACAAAATGAAAATAGATTATTAACAGGTTCTTAACACAAAATTAACAGAGATACAGTAAAACTGGTTTTCTATTAATAAAGAAAGCTGGAAACTGTAAAATGCAGCGGAAACAAGCTTGCTGGAATGGTGGCGGCTTATCTCTGAGCAGAGATGTGACGGTTGCACTCATTTGCAAGAAGATGATTACAATGAGGCTTTGAAAGCCTTTTTACAATAAGCAGGAATGTTAAAAACCCTAGACATCCAAAAACCTAACCCTAGGAGATGAAGCGCCAAAAGTCAGGGGGGCCCTGTTTGGGTAAGTTAGTACATCAACTTCCCGGGGTCGTAACTTTTGCATATGATCTCCGTTTTAGGCGTATGATAGGCCGTTGGAAAGGTATCATTGAGGAGATTCATTTTAGGCATAATATCGAAGGAAATTCGATATTACAAACATGTTCTCCCAAAAAACATTGTTTAGGGCCTAAAAAAGGCTCCGGAAGTGAAAACTACTAAAAATAGTAAATTACCAAAATTGCCAGAAAACTATTTTGAGCCAGTTGGAAAAGGTGGGTGGCCACCGATATCCATATGGATCATTAAGATTCAAACATATACAAGACACAAGAAACTTCTCCATACAACATAGGATTACAATATGCTAACTCAGAGCTCTGGGATTGATACATTCAAAAATTAACAAGCGTGTTTTCTGAGCTGAGATCTTTGTTTTATATCTCTTTCTGCTAGGGAGCATTGTCCTTCATTGTTCTGCTCCACTTTCTTTTTTGATCTAATGACCTCGCATGCTTCTAGTACCTGTCGAGCCTCCATATAGGTTTTTTGCATCAGGGACAATCTTAACTACCTTGCCAACTCATCTTCAGGACACCCCGCGTCTTCATCTGCTATTGGAAACAATCATTCTAGGAGATATCCTGGTGATTCCTTTCTTTCTTCCGATGAACATCTTCTTGGTTTCTGGCGCAACTGACAAAACTTGGACCGACATGCTCAACTAACAAAACTTGGATCATTGCGCTCTTGACTGCCTTTAGACTTGGCGCGCTTCTTAACAAAACCCGATCCGATGCATGCACTATGGAATTCTTTTGCACATCTCCTTAGGCACTCACAAAACTATTCGATGAGCACGCACAACTTTCGTTTTTGCGCGCACAAAAAACAAGGCCCCAAACTGTTAAATTATGAGCTTGATTTCTTATGCAGATTAATTCTTTTATTTTCTTCAACACTTTAATTCCAACTTAATACACTTCAACAATACCAAATCAGAACTGAATAGAAATAACTATGTAGATAAGTAAGCATGCACATCAACAACACATATACCCTGGGGAAACCCTGTACAAGGAGAAAAACCCCAACAAACGATGTTCCTTTATTGCATTAATAATGTAAGATCACTTACAAATATCCACCATGAATGTTCAAATCTTAAAGAGCTTGCCAAAATGACTCCAACCTGACAAAGACCTTGCTGAAATACACCTCTGATATGCTACCTCTATTGTTGATATACAACACTGATATGCTGATTTGGTATGCTGCCTCTTTATCACTGATATGTGCCTCTATTGCTTCACACTTAACCTGCATATCAAAACTATGTTGAAGAGAGGGGTCGACCTCTGTTTATATAGGCTGAAGAGGAGAAGAGGAGAGACTTGAAATAGTAACTTGTTTGCATGAGTTAATCATAACTCAACTTCATACTTTAGTTCGAACTTAGATCTAGACTTGAGACTGGTATGCTTTAGTTTGAAAATAGAACTAGACTTGAGATTTTAGTTACAACTAAACATTACACCTTAGTTCGAAAATAGAACTAAACTTAAGAATTTAGTTGCAACTCAACATTACACTTTAGTTATAAAATAGAACTAGACTTAATACTTCAGTTGCAACTCAACATTACACTTTAGTTCTAAAATAGAACTAGACTTAAGACTTCAGTTGCAACTCAACATTACACTTTAGTTCTAAAATAGAACTAGACTTAAGACTTCAGTTACAACTCAGCATTACACTTTTAGTTCTAAAATAGAACTAGACTTGAGACCTCAGTTAAAACTCGACTCTTTACAAGGTAATTCAAAATTCTCTTCATGGTGGATAATGTTACGCGTGCCAACGCACTAGATCAATACATTTATATCATTTTCAATATTAGGAATATCGTTTGTTTCTAGCTCATAGGAATTTTATATTCAACCTAACTTTTGCTAGATGCCTTGACTTTTTCTCATGGCTCACAAGGCTTGACTAGGCTCACAGAGGTTGTACATTCCCCCTGACTTTTGCACTAGTTTGTCTATGCTCACAGAGGTTGTACGTTCCCCCTGACTTTTTCACTAGACTGTCTATGCTCACAGAGGTTGTACGTTCCCCTTGAATTTTTCATTAGACTCACATAACATCTCGTTCATCTTGACTTTTGGTTTGATTCACAGAGGTTGTACATTCCCCCTGGCTTTTGTCAATACCTCACAAGACTGGTTGATTCTCCAAATCTCCCTGGCTAGCCTCAAGGTGGCCCATATGGCCTCTCATTGGAGAATGAATTTCGATGCTGCCAAATTTAACACTCCCTCTCAACAAGGGAGTCATTCTCAACCACTCCAAGCTTGCCTCTTAGCTGCACAAACTGTCTCGAGGTCAGAGGCTTGGTCAGGATATCAACTACCTGCTCGCTCGTGGCTATGTACTGTAACTTTACAATGTTTCTCTGGACCAAGTCTCGAATGTAGTGGTACCTCATGTCAATATGTTTTGACTTGTCGTGAAATACCAGGTTCTCTATCAATTTTATGCAACTTTGATTATCACAGTTAACCACCGTCGTCTCGAGCTTGTCACCAAGCAACCTAGAAATGAATTTTCTGATCCATATTGCTTCCTTGCTAGCATCACTTGCTGCAATGTACTCAACTTATGTTGTACTCTGTGCAATGGATCCCTACTTCCATCTTGACAGAGATCATAGCAGATCCTAAACTGAAGAAGTATCCGGAAGTACTCTTTCGATCCACTGGGCTCCCTTCCCAGTCAGCATCTGCATATCCATGTAGAAATAAACCACCACTAGATGTATATCTCAGACCATAAGTAATGGTCCCTCTAAGATATCTCAAGATGTGTTTTTCTTCCACCCAGTGTCTCTGTCTCGATTCAGACATGAACTGACTCATTGCAATCATTGCATAGCATATATCTGGCCTAGTGTGGATCATGTACATCAATGATCCAATCAACTGCCTATGCATGGTGGGATCCACCAAATCTAAACTTGTATCAGAATCATGCAGCTTCTTCAGGTTGGTAACCATCGGAGTAGACATGGATTTGCAATCCATCATACCAAACATCTTTAGGAAATCCAGTGTGTATTTTCCTTGTGCCAGAAATATCTAGCCTTGTCTTTGCCACACTTCCAATCCTAGGAAGTAGTGCATCAAGCCTAAGTTTTTCATCTCGAATTCTGAGGTTATCTCCCTCTTACACCAGGATGTTAGCTCTTCATCTCCTGTTAGAAAGAGATCATCAACATACAGGATTAGTATAACAGGTTGGTTACCTCTTACCTTGAAGTACAAATTTACATCAACATCACTTTTCTGAAATCCCAGGCTTTTAAAAAAGCCATCAATCCTATCATACCAAACTCTGGGAGCCTGCTTAAGACCATAGAAGGCCTTCCTTAGCTTGCATACATGAGTGCCTTTGTTATGCAGTACAAAACCACCTAGTTGTTCCACAAAGACCTCCTGTTCAATCTTTCCATTCAAGAATGTTGTTTTTACATCCATCTGATGTAGCTTCCAACCAAGAATGAGAGCTAAAGCAATAATAGTTCGAATGGAGGTATACCTAGCTGTAGGAGCAAAAGTCTCTTCGTAGTTGATTCCTTCTTTTCGAGTGAAGCCTCTGGCTACAAATCTTTCTTTGAGATTTTCCACACTTCCATCAGTGGCATGTTTGATCTTATAGATCCATTTGGAAGAAACCATTGATTTGTCTTTTCGCCTCGACACAATGTCCCAAACATTGTTATTTATAATGGACCTGTATTCCTCAAGCATGACATCCTTCCATACTTGTAATTTATCTGCTTCTTCAAATGAAGAAGGTTCAACATTACTAATGTTGCGTATCAGTGCAACATAGCCTCCAAACCTATGAGGCCTCTTCCTTTCTCTGAAAGTTCCTTTGGGAGAAACTATCATTTCTGCTTCCTGCACTATTTATTTAAGCCACCCTGGCTTCCTTTTGGCTGGAGGTTCTTCAAGAGTTCTTTATAACACTTCAACAGGTTCTAGGGGATCATTACTTGGCCCTTCACGAGGTTCCTCCCTCTGATCATCTGACTCTTCATTTTCAAAAGAGGCTGAAGCTGGCTGAACTGCTTCTGATTCTTGCTGAAGTTCTCTAGATTTTTTAAATGAGGATTCCTCATGGAAATTCACATCTCTTCTTACCTCTATTTGCCTCTGACTTGGTACATAAATCCTGTAAGCCTTAGAGTTCTCACTGTACCCCACAAAAACCCCTTTCTTGCCTGAGGGTTCCATCTTTGTCCTCTTTTCTTTAGGGACATGAATATACATAGGACACCCAAATATCCTTAGATGCCCTACTTCATGTTTGATCCCTGAGAAGACTTCTTCAAGAGTCTTGTCCTTCAAGATAGCATGTGGACACCTGTTCTGAATATACACGATAGTGGAGGTAGCTTCTGCCCATAAAGAATTTGGCAGATCCTGGTCAAACATCATTTCTTTCGCTGCCTCACAAATTGTCCTGTTTTTCCTCTCAACAACTCCATTTTCCTGAGGGTTATATGGCACAATCAATTGTCTCTTGATTCCTGCCGACTTGCAGAAATCCTCAAACTGAAGAGATTCAAACTCTCCTCCATTGTTTGTTCTAAGGATTCTGATGTGTTTCCTTGTCTGCTTTTCAATAAAGGCTTTATACTCTTTGAATTTATCAAATGTGTCACTTTTAGCTTTAAGAAAATATATCCAACATTTTCTTGAGTAATCATCAATAAAAATGACATAATACAAACAACCACTGAGTGAGGGAGATGGCATGGGACCACATACATTAGAATGAACTTGATCTAAGATGCCCTAAGCTATGTTGTCACTACTAGGAAATGTTTTCTTTATATTTTTACCTAGCATGCATCCCTTACAAATTTCAGTTTTACTAAGAGAAATAGAGGGCATGCCACATAGAACATATCTGTAGATCTAGAAAATATTTGTAATGAAGATGTCCAAGTATTCTGTGCCACAACTCGCTGGAGCTAGTCGCATCATGAGCCGATGCCTGAGCTGACTGTCTTGACACGATGCACAGTCCTCCACTGCGAGTTCCAATGGGTTCTGTTGTACTTAAGTGGCTACCTTTAGCCCATAGTAGTGCCTTCTTGTCCTTGAAGATAACCCAATATCCCTTGTCCTCAAGGGTTGCAACTGATAGTAGATTCTTCTTGAGCCCCATAACATATAATACTTCATCAACATGAAGTCTAGCCCCAGATTCCAATCTGAAGGAGATAGAGCCTACTCCCTCTATCTTGTAACATTTGTCATTCCCAAGCTCATCATGCTCTGCAAAATATTTTGTTTCGAAATCTGAGAGGATCTTCTTGTACCCTGTCATGTGCTTTGATGCACCACTATCTACTAACCAAGTTTTTGGCCTCGTGAAAACTGAACTGGATAAGGTAGAAACCAAGTAATATTCTTTTCTATTTTCTTTCTCATTAGAAGGAATTCTCTGGTTTCTTTTGGATTTATCATCCTCATCAGTTGAAGCATGATGTTTCCCTTTCCTTGGATATTTCTTTCTAAACCAACAATATTTAGCAAAATGACCCAACTTATTACAACTAAAGCATTTAATCTTAGATGTATCAATATTCTTTCCTTGGAATGTAGCTTTGGTTTTTGGCTTCCTCTGAGAGCCTTTCTTCTTTCCCTTGAATCTTGATGCTAACGTTGAGTTCTCTTCTTTCATTGGCTCACTCCTGGTAGCTATGCGACTCTCCTCCTGGAGGCAATCATGCCATAACCTCTCAAACGTGGGTTGAATCTCTCTCCCACTTACACTGGATAAGAAGGTCTCCCATGAAGAAGGAAAACCGTAAAAAATGGCCTGGACTAAATCATCATCATGCACTGTCACCCCTGTGACCAAAATATGATCTCTGATCTAGGTATCCTGGAACAGGAAGATGCCACTGATTCACCTTTCGCCATCTTCAGATACTTAATCTTGTGCTTAAGTGTCCTCTTCTGACTTGGAGCCTGTTTCTCATACAGATTCACCAAGGTATCCATACAGTCCTTGGCAGTCATTAACGAAGTCATTGCAGGAATTATACTTTCTTTGACTGAGTCAAAGATGATTCGCTTGGCCTTTGCTTGACTCTTCCTGAAGGCTGCTCTTCCTGCATTATTCGTGGGTTCCTCCACCACTGTGGTCACATACTGCTCAAGATCATGCTCTTGCAAGATGTTTGTTATCCAGAGCTTCCACACATTGAAGTTGGTAGCTCCTTCGAGCCTATCCACGACTCTGACTGAAATGGAGGATGCCATGGACCTCACACTTGAAACTTAATCGAGCTAGCTTGGATCTGTGTGTACCTGCCGCTACACTTCAACACGTTTAACACACCCTAAGCTCTGATACCATGTTAAATTATGAGCTTGATTTCTTATGCAGATTAATTCTTTTATTTTCTTCCACACTTCGATTCCAGCTTAATACACTTCAACAATACCAAATCATAACTGAATAACAATAACTATGTAGATAAGTAAGCATGCACATCAACAATACATATACCTTGGGGAAACCCTGTACAGGGATAAAAACCCTAACAAATGATATTCCTTTATTACATTAATAATGTAAGATCACTTACAAATATCCACCATGAATGTTCTTCTCTTAAAGAGCTTTCCAAAATGAATCCAACTTGACAAAGACCTAAAATACCTTGCTGAAATACACCTCTGATATGTTGCCTCTATTGTTGATATACAACACTGATATGCTGCTTTGGTATGCTGCCTCTTTATCATTGATATGTGCCTCTATTTCTTCACACTTAACCTGCATATCAAAACTGTGTTGAAGAGAGGGGCCGACCTCTGTTTATATAGGCTGAAGAGAAGAAGAGGAGAGACTCGAAATAATAACCTGCTTGCATGATTTAATCCTAACTTAGCTTCATACTTTAGTTCAAACTTAGAAATAGACTTGAGACTGGTATTCTTTAGTTCGAAAATAGAACTATACTTGAGATTTTAGTTACAACTCAACATTACACTTTAGTTCAAAAATAGAACTAGACTTAAGACTTTAGTTGCAACTCAACATTACACTTTAGTTCTAAAATAGAACTAGACTTAAGACTTTAGTTGCAACTCAACATTACCCTTTAGTTCTAAAATAGAACTAGACTTAAGACTTCAGTTGCAACTCAACATTACACTTTAGTTCTAAAATAGAACTAGACTTTAGACTTCAGTTACAACTCAACATTACACTTTTAGTTCTAAAATAGAACTAGACTTGAGACTTCAATTACAACTCAACTCTTTACAAGGCAATTCAAAATTCTCTTCATGGTGGATAATGTTACACGTGCCAACGCACTATATCAATACATTTATATCATTTGAAATATTAGGAATATCGTTTGTTTCTAGCTCATAGGGATTTTATATTCAACCTAACTTTTGCTAGATGCCTTGATTTTTTCTCATGGCTCACAAGGCTTGACTAGGCTCACAGAGGTTGTACGTTCCCCCTGACTTTTGCGCTAGTCTGTCTATGCTCACAGAGGTTGTACGCTCCCCTTGACTTTTGTACTAGACTATCTATGCTCACAGAGGTTGTACATTCCCCTTGACTCTTGTAATAGACTCACATAACATATCGTTCATCCTGACTTTTGGTTTGACTCACAGAGGTTGTACGTTCCCCCTGGCTTTTTTCAATACCTCACAAGACTAGTTGATTCTCCAAATATCCCTGGCTAGCCTTAGGGTGGCCCATATGGCCTCTCATTGAAGAATGACTATCGATGCTGTGAAATTTAACAAAAACTTTGGGTGCCAATATGTCCCCAACACTATTACCTGGCTCATCCTTGTGCTAGGTGTTAACCTTCAAAGGGTGGATAGAAAAGTAAGAGAAAATCATCGTTCGATGAAACCAAATATCAGGATGGTTGGACCTAAGTAAGAGAAACTCATCAAATTAGGCTGGAAGTGTCGCTTGACTCAAGTCTAGGGATAAGGAAGGTAGGTATGTAGGTGAAAGATGGATTTGGAGTGCATGAGGGAAGATGTGTCGGATAGAAAATTGAACTCATGCCATTATGACCG
>JASDQU010100472.1:427167-448159 GCA_032191745.1 Picea mariana | reverse complement strand
CAGGTTATGGGCCCACACTATCTTCGGACAATCCAACCAACAGAATATAGATTGGGAGGATTTTCTCAGTTAAAGTTGCAGTTGTAGTCAGTTTTTTCTGCAACAACGAAACCCTAACCCTCTTGTTGAGGAACATTAACTGAAGAGATTGACCTACTTTATGGATATCCTAGTGCGCCCTAACCCAATGCACCTCCTGGTACTCTCAACAATTTAAGATGCCAAGTTTGAGTTTTTGGTCAAAGTCAAAGGTTGACCAAGTCAAAGTAGTCATGAATTACTCTATGAAGTCAGAAAACAAGTTAGAAGGGGATTCTAACTTCAGAGCATGGAAGACAAGGATTGATCTCATCCTTGCCAAGAATAAAGTGTTGGATATTGTGAAAGGAAAGATCGTGGAACCATAGTTTGAAGAAGGAAAAGAGAAGGAACCTCAGAACGTTGCAGTTTTGGAGAATTACAAAGACAATGACATCGATGCCATGAGTATCATAGTGGACTCTGCAAAATACCACTTGATACCCTACATCTCTCATCTTGACTCATCTAAGAACATGTACGATGCCCTAACTAACCTCTTCTCAGTCAGAAACATTGGACAAGTAATGAGTCTGAAGAATGAGCTCTGTGACATCATAATTAATGATGATGACAACATTACATCATACCTTGTGAGAATCTCTCAGTTAAGAGATCAACTACAAGATATTGAAGAAATCATTTCAGAGAAGGAACTAGTAAATACATTAATCAATGGTCTTCCCAAGACATGGGATGCATTTGCCGCAAACATGAACACAAGGAAGGAGTATCCCACATTTGAAGAACTTTGGACTTGCTTTGCACAAGAAGAATCAAGGATTAATGCAAAAGAGAAAACCGAGAATAAATACGATGATCAAGCCTTCATAGAAAGGTTCAAGAATTTCAGGAATAAGAAAAAGTTTGGCTCAAGGAAGAAACCAAATCAAGAAAAGGATATGTCAAAGATACAATGCTTTAACTGTCGAAAATATGGTCACTACAGGAACCGTTTTCCTGAGTTAAAGAAAAGGAAGGAAACAAACGAAGCAACAGTTGCCGAAGAAAGGGAACCCTCCAAGAAAGTCAAGCAGGATAAAACATACTTCTTCTTCTAAGTCAAGGTACAATATTCTTCAAAGCTCTTGTATATATAATGTTTACATAGTTCCTATACATATCATGCATATCTATTTCTTAGAAGAAAATATGTTCAAGGAAAACAATATCTATGGAAGAATAAAAGGACAAGTATTGTTATTATGATGACTACAAGTCAAGCAATACACATGAAAAATATGAAGTATGTTGACAATCTTTGGTAACAATTCTTGTGGGAGATATTATATAGGTGACAACTGCTAGATAAAGATGAAATCATAATCAAACCTGAGGAGACCTAGAAGAAGTCAAAACAGAAAGAAGTTAGCAATCAAGAGGAAATTAGAAAAAGACTTGTGACACTTTGCAAAAGGCAATAAGGATGCAAACATAAGCATGGAGTCTCTTAGATGGAGGGAGCTGATTACATAATTCCAAAAGAAGAGAATACATTCATGTATGAAGCAAGTATTAGGAGGGATCGAATCCTAAATGATATGATCCATTAAGGATTATGAAGTATTTTTCCATGTTCCCATTGAAAGTAGCAGCCATGATAAGAAACACGTGTTCAGAAGAAGTCTTCTTCGAAAAGAAGCCTCAAAGTATCCTTGGTTGTCCATATACATCCATGATCCTATGATGAAAGGAAGAAGCTGAAATCTTCAGGGCATGGAATCTATAGAAAACTCCATGGACCCAAGGGATAAAGACAAACATGAGGAAGAACATAAAGATTCCAAGAGAGAAAGAAAAGCTATAACAACCAATTATTATATCGAGAATCACAAGACTACCAGCGTGGTTTGAACCCACTAGAAGAAATCAAGTCGAAGAAATGGAAGTTATGATGAAGAACAATATATGTAAGAAATTGTGAAAAAGGATGGAAGCATTGCGAGATTCAGAACTAGAGGTTCTTCCAGAAGGAGGAGAAGACTATGATAACAAATTGTTCCTGTAAATCAGATACACCTCTGTCTGAGCTATTATATCTCTTGTAGTATCCCTGGATTGAAGTTTACATTAGTTGGTTGTAAAAGACTGTTCTCCCAATAGAGCATTCGAGCAAGAAGCTTATGTAAAGCAATCTCAAGTTTTTGAGGTGTACTAGAAAGAGACCCATGTATGCATATATAAGAAGACCTTGTATGGATTCAAGAAACTTGATACAGAGTACCTCATATACAACAAAAGCATGGTGAAAACTTTCTATGACAGAGTCAGTGTATCAAAATAGTTACTCAGAAGTCTGGGATGATGGATTACTAATCCATTGCAAACTCTCATGATGACATAAGAAGTGCTACTTGGATATGTTTCAGTTTGAGCCTTGCCACGATGTCATGAGTGTTAAGGTTTAATATATTATTAGGTTTCTTTTCAATTTACTAGATAACCATAGCATAGATAAGATCACTGAGAAATACACAATCACAAGAGACACATCATTTATCCTAGGAAACCCTCATGGGGGAGAAAACCCAACAAAAACTTCTTTAATATAGATAGCCAATACAATGCCAAGAGAATAAACCAAACAACAAAGAAAGTCGTCTCTCAAGAATGTGCCTCTCTCTCTCTTCCTTCTTCTCGAATTGCAGCTCCAAACTTGCGCTCTGATGAACAAGTGAGTGAGTGAACAAATGGGGCATTGGCCTCTCTTATTTATACAATCTGGCAGGTTTTGAACTAAGGTGTCTTTTCACTAGCAGGGATGACTTCTCATTCTGGGTGGTTATAACCACTTTTATATATTCTGCGAGCTGACTTCTCATTTAGCCTATTACAATTAGGGTTTGACCAATCCGCAAAAGGGGATTTGGTCATTTACAATACTCGACATGATCAATCCACAAAAGGAATTGATCTAATGAATAATACATCAATAAAAAATAGAATACTCTTTGCAGTTACAATATTTCAACACTCCCCCTTAACAAGAAGGGTATTATACAACAACATCAGGTGAGAGAGAGGGAAACATCATCAATAGCATCTTGGAGCACTGACTGTCATATGTATAAATCATCAAAATTTTTTCTCATCATCATCGTTCACAACATGGAGCTGGAGTAGCATCATTATCTTCTTTAGCATGAGGCTAAAGTAATATCATCAACATCTTTAGCATGAGGCTAAAGTAACATCATCATCTTCTTTAGCATGAGGCTAAGGTAATATCATCAATATCTTTAGCATGAGGCTAAAGTAACATCATCATCTTCAACATTAAATATGAAATAACATCATCATCACCATCTTCAACAAGAAGCTGAAGTGGCATCATCATCATCATCTCAAGCAAGAAGATGAAGTGGAATAATCATAATCATCTTTATCAACATGGATTAGTATAACAATAATACATCATCATCATCAATAACATCACAAGGCTGATACAACATCAACAACAACAACATCACATCACAAAGGCTGGAGCATCATCAACATCAGCACTAGGCTGAGAGTCTTCAGCACGAGACTAGCATCACAACATGAAGCTGGATACACAATATCATCAGCACGAAGTTGGCATCACAACACGAGGTTGGAAACAMAACATCACCAGCATGAAGCTGGCATCACAACACTAGGCTGGAAACACATCATCAAAACGAAGTTGGAATCACAATGCGAGGCTGGAAACACATCATCAACGCGAAGCTGTCATCACAGTGCGATGATGGCACATCATCACAGCATGAGGATGTCACATCACCACAACATGAGGCTGACACATCATCATAGCACGAGGCTGACACATCATCACAGCACGAGGCTGGCATGTCATCAGCACAAGGCTGGCATCACAACAATTAAGCTGGCACATCATCAAAACAATTAAGTTGGCACATCAACACTACTCCCCCTTTCGAGGGAGGTCCTTTCGGACTATACCAATCTTATCTCGAAAGTGCTCAAACTTTACACGAGATAGAGTCTTGGTCAACACATCAACAACATGTTCATCCGTGCTAACATATTGGAGCTTTATGGATCCTCTCTGCACTATGTCACAGATGTAGTGATATCGGATCTCTATGTGATTCGACTCATCATGGAACACATGGTTCTCCATAATTTTTATACAACTTGGTTATCACATAGAATCACAGTGGCTTCCATCTCCAGATCAAATATATCGGTTAACAACATTTGAAGCCATATGGCTTCACAACTGGCAGAACATGCAACAATGTATTCCGCTTCTGTCGTGCTTGGAGCAATTTTGAATTGCTTCCTACTCTGCCATGAGATCATGGCTGACCTTAGACTAAAACAACATCCTTAAGTGATCTTTCTATCAAAAACACTTCCAACTCAATCTGAATCGGTGTAACCACTAAGTCTAAAGTCATGATCTCTAGTATAATAGAGACCAAAATCCAACGTACCCTTGAGGTATCTAATCCTATGTTTGGCAACAACAATGTGAACACGTTTGGGTTCTACCGGATACTGACTCAAGGAAAAACATATATCTAGCTTGGTATCCATCATATACATCACTGAACCAATAATTTGTTTGTACATAGTAGCATCAACCAATTCTGACGAGGTATCTACCAGGAGTTTCAACTTCATTTCCATGGGTGTGTACACGGATTTACATTTCAACATGTCAAGCCTCTTTATTATTTCAACTGCATACTTCCCTTGGTTAAGGAATATCTTCTCTATGCTCTACCAAACTTTAAGACCTAAGAGATAATGCATTTAGGTCTTCCATCAAAATCTGTGGCAAGATTCTTCTGCAATCTGTGATGAAATTTTCTTCATCTTGTCAAGGATACATCATCTACATATAGTAGTAACATCACTGGCTCATCATTCATAACCTTGAGAGAAAGGTTAGAATCAACTTTACTCTTGGTAAATCTCAAGCTCGTTAGGAAACTGTCAATTCTTCCATACCAAGCTCTAGGAGCTTGCTTCAAAATGTACAAAGATTTCGTCAATTGGCAGACATGAGTCTTTCTATCTTTAATCTTCAAATCAAAGTTTCTCATTACATTGTACCAATTTGGTACACTTTCTCAACTGCAACTCAATATGCACAATCACCTGCTAGCTCTATGTGCTCTCTGCAAAGAACTATCTGTCTCACTAATTGAGAKTATGTCCTCTCCTCTTTTTTCAAATGTTCCTTCTGGAACTGGGACTCTGCACCTTCACCTGCTCTAAAGCTGAGAATGGTTGCTCCATTCTCACTATGRCTGCTGAAGTCTGGGAGTAATTCCTCTACTCCATCATGGMAACAAATTCATCTGAAACTGAGAGTGGCTCAATAACTGATACTGAAGATAGCTCTTCTTCTTTCATGGAGGTAACACTATCTTTTATCACAGTCATGTTTCCATGACCCAACTAATGTACTGCACCAACTTACACTGAATTTTAAATATGGGGATTTCTCCCCCTGCATCTCATACAATATATGAATCATGGTTGTTCTGGTTGTCTTCATAAATACTGGAACTATTTCTTCAATAAGTGTCTCATCATAGTCTTCTCCCTTTTGCTGGGAGAATCCTCTAGACACACATCAGGCTTTGTACATCTGCAACATGTTTGATCTATATAGATCAATATTGGAAGTCAATACTGACTTCTCTTCTAGTCCCATGGAAGAATCCATATCCTAGTCTTTCTGATTGGCTTCTTTCTCTGTTACTAAAACAAGGGAATCTTACCAGGAGATTTCACATCTCCTAGAAGTTTCTGAAGCTACGATCTAGTCTTCTCACGACATCTGTCTCCCAGTTGTGGAGGTTGTCTCTTTATCTGATCCTCTATGAGATCAGGCTTACTCTCGATTTCTTCTGAGTCTACAAGGACTTCATCATCTCTTACAGGGTATACTTGGTGTTGAATACCAAGTCTAAGTATGACATACTGAGTCAGGCTTAAAACGAGTTCTACTTCCCGTAAAGGTAGCTTCATTAACCTTTGAACAATTCTGCTGTGGGATCTTGATCTAATGTTTGGTCATGTTTGGAGCCTTCTGCTCCTTACAATTGATATTCATATGAGATACTTTGAATCTCAAAAGATAACTTCTTCTTCATCCTCTTTGGTACATGAGTGTATATGGACATGTACACAGTCTCTGTCATGTCTAATATGTTGCCTTCAACAACTTTCACTATTGCTTCCTTAGGGTTATCACCTATGACCTAGAACAAGGTCAACAAAACAACAAGCAAGAATAATACTCTTTTGATAATAGTAGATAAAACAATAGCACAGATAATCATCACAGTAGCTCCTTTAGAGCTATCACTTGTGACCTTTCTGAATCAAAGATCAAAAGTAAGAAATACAATACGAAATGAGGTCAACACTTTTCTAGTGTTGTGATCAAACATTCCTCCATGGTAACCTGGGATCAACACAAGAAGTTTCTCCTAGAGGAGATGTTAGTTGTATTTGTTACATTAAGCATTTATCTCAATATGCTCTTATGCTACCAAGTATAATACTTTTCAAAGACTACTACCTCAACTCTAGTGTTTACTTGTAAAGGGGTAGTTATCAACTTTGTCATGTGTAACTTTGAATCTTATCAACTTAATTAATTAGACCTGGAACCTGGAGTCTTTTCCTTAAGAATGAGTGTGTGTTGCTTTTCTTCCAAGTCTCCTTCACTCAAGATGACAAGTGCTTTCCTCAACCTATATTTTGTACTAGGACAATATGCTATCTTGACAGAAGGTTGGATTAGGGAATAACCTCTATGATCTCAACTTTTAATCCATCTAATACCCTGACTTTAATTTTGACCAAAGGTTAGTATGATGGTCATGCAACACTGATCAAAATGATGTCATAACAAATAGATGCATATCCGAATAATCAAACCTGGGTTGCATTATTCCTCTAAATGTGTTGGATATTGAGATCCTTCTGGGTCTATGGAAAGAGATCCGTTCTCTTGAAAGCACCCTTTAAAGCTTAACAATTTAAACATATGTGAGTACATACCTCTGATAGCATTTGCAGGTAGTGGCACCATCTGGTAGCAGCAGTAATAATTACCAACTCTTAAAAACTTCAAGGGTGACTGCAACTGGTACTACAACTGATACTTCAATTGATACTTCAACTACAAATTGATACTGCAACTCATTCTGAAACTGCAACTACAAATTGATACTGCAACTGATTCTGAAACTGCAACTACAACTGCAACTTAGGGTTTTATGAGGAAACCCTAATTTTTCAAACTTCAAATTTTGAAATTCTGATCCATCGGCTAGATGCGTTGAGCTGAGGCGAGTAGGATGGTACATTCATATTTATGAAAATCCAAATTCCCCCCCCTCAAACTTGATCAACGGATTTCTGGACTGGTGCTTCTGGTTTTCTGGTACATTTGGTACTTTGGTACTTTTGGTTTTCTGGTACTTCTGGTAGTTTGTGAAAACTAGGGTTTCACTTTCTAGGAGATCTACCCATTGAAAAGGTGCACTGAAGGTGCCAAAGAGTTCCTTGGGCTAGGGTGCACTTTTCTAGATGACTTTGAGGCTGAAAATCTTCTTCAATAAAAGCCCTAATTTTCATGTACGATAACAATGACATTTTTCTTCTTCTTGTGAAAGATTCTCTCTCCGGCTTAGCTCTGATACCATGTTAAGGTTTAAGCTATTATTATGTTTCTTTTCAATTTACTAGATAACTATAGCATAGATAGGATCACTGAGAAATAAACAATCACAATAGAGACATCATTTATTTTGGGACACCCTCATGGGGGAGAAAACCCAACAAAATCTTCCTTAATATAGATAGCCAATACAATGCCAAGAGAATAAACCAAACAATACATAAAGTCCTCTCCCAAGAATGCACCTCTCTCTCTCTTCCTTCTTCTTCAATTGTAGCTCCAAACTTGCGCTCTGATGAACAAGTGAGTGAGTGAACAAATGAGGCGTTGACCTCTCTTATTTATACAATCTAGCAGGTGCTGAACTGAGGTGTCTTTTCACTGGCAGGGTAGACTTCTCATTCTGGGTGGTTATAACCACTTTAATATATTGTGCGCACTGACTTCTCATTTATCCTGTTACAATTAGGGTTTGACCAATACACAAAAGGGGATTTGGTCATTTACAATACCCGACATGATCAATCCACAAAAGGGAATTGATCTAATGAATAATACATCAATAATAAATAGAATACTCTTTGTAGTTACAATATTTCAACAATGATATAGCAGGAAACAAAAACGATGAATTCAACCATGATATATATTGTAATGATCAGAGCTACATGAAGTCTTTAGAGAAAACCAATGTTCCATAATAGACCAAAATACATTGAGATCAAGCATTGCATTCTCCGTGATGAATTCTAGAAAATAGAAGTGGTTCTCCAATACATCTCCACATATGAGCAGATAACATATATTTTGGTAAAACGTCCGTCCAAGATGAAAAGTTTGCAAGCTGGGGATCATGGAGATGAATTCCTTATTGAAAAAGGAAGAGATTACTCCTAGGTTGGGAGGGAGCACTGATGTGTTATTGATTTATGGAGAGTCATTTTTCAATTCGAAAAATGGTCCAGGATGAGCAGTTCCTTTCTAGTTCAGAAAGTGGTTTGAGATTTTTGACAGACATGCATTTTCTAGTTCGAAAAATGGTCCAGATCGAAAAGTCATTTTCGTAATGAAAATGGTTCGATAGATTGATGATGTACCATAGACAACGATTTCCCTTGTGGCCTGTGTGGGGGAATGGTCTAGGACAATCATTCTTCTTAGCAATCACTCTGAGTAGTGGTTAAGTAGAATGGTTCGCCTCGCCGGGCAGTCATTATTTCGAAGTTAACAGTTGTGAGCAGTTTCGAAGAATGGTCCATTTTGGAGGTTGGTGCAGGACAACCATTTCCATTAGGAAATGGTTTGGACAATCATTTCCTAGGGAAGACTCATTCTATCTAGGTTGCACTATGTTTAGTGACAGAGGAATGGCCTAGTTAGGTGAATGGTTCAGGTTCACTAATCAGGGACATGCATTCCCTAGGGAAGACTCATTCTATCCAGGTTGCACTATGACTAGTGATGGAGGATGGCCCAGTTAGGTGAATGATCCAGGATCATAAATTAGGGACAATTATTCTTCTATTCTTGAGAAGAATAGTCCAGATATCCCATGGATGATGTTTTAAAATTTGAGGGAAGATGCTCTTCCATATATCATATATGTGAGTGGAAGAATGGCCCAGATGACTCAGTTTATATCATGATATTGTTTATGTGCAGGTTGATATTAGATGATATGATTACTATGGAGATTGTATGTCTCTGCACAATAGATGTATGCTATTGTGGTGGATGTGTTCCACTGGTTGTGACTATGTGTTACCGATTAAGTAGCCGTGTGATACTTGGTGTGGTTGTGTACCACTATGGATAGACACAATTGTGTTCTATTGAATGACATTGTTCAAATTTCCATGTAGACTATCAATAGTGTTGAAAATGATTATCAACTAGATAGATAGTCAGTGTGCTAGTGGACATACATACTCCAGGCGGAAAATGGTCTAGGACATTTATTCTTCTAGGACGTATGTCTGGATTAGAAGAATAGTCCTTGTAGCCCATGGCATGGATTCTGAAATCTATTGGAATAATTATTCTTCTAGGACATATGTCCGGATTAGAAAAATGGTTCTTGTATCACTCTGTGGAGTGAGTGACTTATTCAACATCATGCCTGATTATCAGATGGAGTATGGCTTTAAGAGATGATGCAGTTGATGCTATCAAATGATACTGTTAGTGGTGATGGTGCTCATGATCTAATCATGATATAACTTGTATGGCTATGATGATGCTACCGGTTGAATGGTATGTTTGTGCTCAAGGCCATTTCCTTCAATACCTCCCTAGCTAGGAGGGAGTGTTGATATTATGGTAGCTGCGAGAGGTATTAACCTCGACGTGTAACCCCGACGAGAATATAATATTCTGGGAAGCAAGAAGAAACCCTAAAGCATTGGACATAACCCTAGAATACAAGTCGACTAAAGGAAATATTTAATATTGAGTGTTTGGCCTCCATAATGAGAAGTTGGCCAAAAAAAATAAGGAGAAACAATATAAATACAGGTCGCCATATCTTATTTGACACACACAAATCGCAACTACATAAATGTAAGAGTGCGCACTGCAAAAACTGGGTAAGTGCGCAAGTCTGAAGAGTAGCTGCAACTGCAGTTATTGTAATCTGTATTCTCGGTTTAGGCTTGGAATTTCTATTGGTTATGGTTTGGACTTTCTTCCTTGTGTGCTATCTCTTGAGAGAGGTACGCTACATTGATTGGCTATTAGGCCTAGGGTTTTCTTCCAGAATCATTCTCTGTCAAGGTTAAGGTGCTCGAGGGTGGCTTCGGCCTATGGTTGGGTGACAATATTGCTATATTATGTATGGTTATGAGAACATCTATTATTTTTCTAACAGTTAAAATTACCCTTCTTTTCTGCCCACTTTTTTTTATCAATTCTGGACAATCCTCGGTTACATGTTTAGGACTGTAACAATAATCGTAGAGCACGCGTGACTTAGTGCAAAATCATGAGACATGACCAATCATGAAACATGTGGGGGGTTTGCCGCCCCCTCCACCATATTTTCATCCATGTATGCATCCATACCCATCTCAAGATACTCCTTGTTATCCACCTCTATCAGATCCACCGTGCTCACCACCCTTTTGTTCCTCTTGTACCTGGAATGCATCCCAGGTATTATCTCGCATTGTTTGGAGGGAGCGACAACTACTGATATCATGGCCAACAAACTTACAAAATTCACAGAAGGGGGTGTGATTTGTTTCTTGATACTTCTGTAAGGTGGGGCAATGGGGTGGCTCGTGGTCCCATTGTCGACATATTTCACACCATTCCGACTGTCTAGACATAAATGGACTAGGCGCACTAGTCACCACATAATTTGGAAGGATTGAGAATTCATCTCATTAATTCCCTTGTGAGCAACATGTAGTGAACCATACATGTTCACACACGACTTTAGCCTTGGCCATATCTTGCAACTGTATTGTTAGGTTGGTTAGTTGCGACTAAACCTATGCCAACCCGACCGATGTTTTTGCTCCTCTAGGTGTGGCTTCCAAGCGCATCGCGATCTCAACTAAATTGGCCTGAGTTGTCACCTTTTGCTGGGTGAGAGAGACTTGGATATGGGGGAGAAAACACACAATGAACCATTCTCTGTGTTTCACGTCTTGTATTTGGAACGACAACCTATCCAACAATATTTTGAACCACTAGTCATAATCCCAGACGATCTCTCCTTCTTTATGCTTGATTTCCTTGATTTTTGTATTGCATTAGGATTATGACTTCAACTTCTGAAATTCCCAAAGAAAATCATGTTTGATCTCGTCTAGGAACCTCGCTTGTCTTGCTGGTGCAATAGCCTTATATTTCATGTACCACATTAGGGCCCGATCCTTGAACGTAGTCTCTAGTTGTGCGATCTTAGCTACCTTGTTTGTAACTCTCTTTACATACTAGATTGCTTCGCAAGTGAACCAGTGTTGCTCAACATCATCCTTTCCCGTTCCATGGAACATGAGAAATCTCAATGTACTATCTTGATTGGTCATCTTGGGACTAGGGTTAGTTCCACTCTTCTGACTAATATTTTCTGAATCCTTCCACACCATTATTGCTTGGGGTAAAATATTGTTGAACTCACCTTCTCCTTCACTTGTGTCATCACTTATTTCCTCTTCTTCTCTTTCTTGAACTTCAACCTCTTTACTATTGGCTGTGTGTTCTTATTGATTTAAAATGTGCAACGGGGGTGGAACAAAAGGGGGGTAATATCATCTTCTCTTGAATTTTTTTGTGTGGGGACCCAAAGAGCCATCTAGTTGCATCCACACAAGACAATCCAACATTATCATTCTGTCTCCCCCACCACTAGGGGAGCCTCCATATTCCTTCCCATCTAGTGCATACAAATTTTGTGCCTTCTCCTCCTGATATGATTGCATGCCACCAATGTGCACTCCTGCTTCCCGGTCGATTCGTGCACTGCCATAGTGTGATTCATCTCCCAGTCTGATTTGATCACTTCCACCTTGTGTAGAGTCGATTTCTCCACTCAACACATGAATTATTCGTGCATTGCTCACTGGGTTGCTCAACGTACCACCACTACACTGAGAGACAAAATCCTGTCTGATTGGTGCCCCACCATACTATGCAAAAAATTCTTTTCTTGTCAGTGCGTGACCGTGTGACGCTTCCTCTTTCGAGTCCTCCAATGCACCACAAGTTTGCACCCACATACCAAATATGTTCTCTCTTCCTCTTCTCAAGGTTGTAGTATACCGCAACAACCAAAGGGTATGTGCTTTGTCACCTAGGCCCTCATTACCACTACTGTCACTATTGGTATCTTCAATTCCAAGCCTCTTCCCAGGCCTACCCTTTCCTATGCTCCACTCTGGCACATCATAATCTCCTACACCACTGCCTGGCATAAAATTCCTCTTCATTCTAGGCTGGACACCCCATTGCACACCCTTGAATAACTCTTCTCTATTCCTTTTCTCAACTCTCTCCCTCAATTCAACTCTTCTTGCGTATATTTCGTCCCTCTTTCTCCTCTTCTCTTCTGGGTCCATTCCAGTCCCCACCTCATCTCAAAAACTTCTTGGATCCTCCTCACTGTGTCCATACTTTGGCTCTTTTTCCCCCACCTTTTCCAGAAATCCCCGCCCCCCCCCCACTCAAGCGCTAGGGGGTTTACTTAGCCATTCTATCAATATCCATGCACATCATTCTTTTTTCTACGAACAACATCTTGATCAAAAGGGTGATCTCTTCTAACATCCACTTTCTTAGACCTCCTTCAAACTTTATTTCAACCTTGGTAAAAGATTCACTATATTCTACAACAAACTCAACAATGTAACCTTCCTTTACTCAGGAAAACCAAAAATTAATGGCTTGAGTCCACTTGTTATCCAATTCCTTTAGACTATCAAACTTGACTTGATCTCATACTATTGGATTTGATGGGAACACCACCAAATTAACTTCTGCATGTCTTTTTAACCATTCATGCCATAAACATGGAAATTCTGTGAAAAAGAGTTCATGCAGATCAGAGTAAAGATATATATCTTTCCATTCTTTCATGTTCACCTGCTATCCTTTCGTCTCTTGTAGTACAAACTCATCCTCCTTCGCTTCTATCCAGTTATGAATCTCCTCCTTAGACAAATGCCACCACATTTCTCTTTTCCTCCATCAATCTCAACAAGAATTTAGGTCTCGACAACATAACCATTTGTTGGCGCTGGGCAATGTCATTGGTTCAGTATGTTATCACCATAACAATTCTTAGATGGAATCCAAGTTTTGGATTTATCGAGGGGTTAGATCAATGAGGAGATGCGATAAATTTGGAAGACATGGTCACACCTAGCAGAAAAGGGCTAAATATAGCGGAAGCGTGGAAATTGATGGGGCTCGGCAGGACATAGATCTCAAACAACCCAGATCAACGGTCAGGAGAGGTATCGGGTGAGGAAATAACACAAAAGTTAATCACTCAAGAGTGGGCTAAGAGAAATACTATGGTTTTAGCTCACAGACACGTGGTGCCACTAGGGGCACATCGGGGCGAAAAGGAGTCTACCCAAAACCATTTTGCCTCACTGCCGATATCAAAAAGCGCATATAAAAGGAGGGCCCTGGTCATTATTTTATGGTATTTCAAATCATTTGAACATTTGAAAATTGGCACAAATGCTCTGTTTGAACTGAAGCTCAACAATGAACCAGACTCACGCAGTCTCCGCTCATTCACAGGTATTTTTCATCATGGCCACGAATCCTGTCATTTTATCTGTAACATAACAAGATCCTGCCCCTAAAGAAGAAATTCTAATTGACAGGGAATCTGATATATTTGACATAGAAATAACCATCTCACCCATTTCTGTATCCAGAGCCATTTTTTTAGATAATGTCGGGAAAAAAATACCCTTCCTTGAAGCAGCCCAAGCCTCCATAACCCCTTATGTCGTCAATGTCACATTCCCTTTCCTAGAATTCATAAGCTGGTGTGAAAAACAATACTCGCAGGAAGAAAAGGTCATTTTGAATAAGTTAGGGTCAAAGGTCCTGTGCAAAGTAGATAGCCCGTCAATTCGACATACCTTCGGTACACCAAAGTCTTCCTTTGTAGCGTCTAATCCCTTCGAGGAAGAGAAACTAATTACAATCTATAGAGAATGTCCCCCTGAGGTCAAAACCCTATTTTTGTAGACCATTTTTAAACCTGAGCATCATTCTGAGAGACTGTCATTGCCTATGAATGTAAGCATCATGGTTACTGAGGTCCACTGGGCCTGTTCCATACTCAGTCATATTATAGGATTGGATAACAACAAGTTTGTAGTAGAGGTCATGTTGGGTTTTCTGTTGACCTTTTTTTCAGTCAGAGTCCAGTCAGTTAGTCTGTATCAGTTTTGAAGAGTTCATCGCTGATAATGTGCACAAACAACTGGTAAATTTCCAATCACTGAGACACTTCAGGTATTACATGCACTTGCTGAGAATGTTCCTAGAAACAAATAAGACAGAGTTCCCTGACGCTACATTCATCTCGATTGAATGCAAAAGGATAACAATGCTCATTTTTATAAATAAGATCATGTCCAAAGTTTATAACTTAATCTTCAACATCGACTTGCTAAGGGTTTTAGAAGAAATGAAAATCTCTTTACAACCAAATCCAGAGAACAAGGTAGGAGATTGGGTGTTGTTCATGCACTCTACTATAATTTGGGTATATGGTTATCAAGACAGACCTTACCTTTTACCTATTTTCTTGACTCCCATAGTCTTTTCCCTGGAATTCATCAGGCAAAGAATCATCTCAGAAACAAAACATTTTATGAAAATGCACAAAGAATCTAACTTAAAGTTTCCTTTCATAATGGGACCCTTTGTGGTAAAAACTAGATCCTATTTTCCTCAGATGCAGGCCAAGCTCAATGAATTTGGATTTTCACAGTTACAAGGAAGGAAATATGATCCGCTCCAGGTCATATCTAAAAGAAGATTGATGAGCAAACAAGGCCCCTATGAGCATTAGCATGTTGAAGGATTTGATAAACTGGCAAATATGGAAACCTGTGAAGATATGGAAGTCATTTTACAGCCTGATCAGACACAACAAATAGAGTCATCCCCACAACAGATCTAGACACATAAAACTTCTCCAAGGTTGATTATTAAAGCTCCCAAGATGAGTGTTTATAATAAAAGGAGTAGCTCAGAGGCCCTGGGCACGAGTGGTCAGCAAAATGTTCTCAAGAAAATGAAAATCACACAGTCCCGACAAATAGTAAACCTGGAGGAGGAATAATCTAAAGAGAAAATGAGCATGGAAATGGCGGCGAGTAGAACCAAAAATGAAGAAGCTAATACAAAGAGCATGCCATGGGGCGAAAGCAACTCAAGAGCTTTCAACAACAAGAAAAATGTCTTTAATAAGGCACCTGGAGTGGTCTACCAATCCAAAGAAGATTTAGCAAATCAATATGATGTAAAAGGAAATCTGGCCATGAGTGAAATAAGAGATTTGTTCTCTGAAGTAGAGAGGATATCCCAACATAATTCTTCCCTGTTCTCAGTCAGGGATGTAGAAAGGAAGACACTTAATATAGTAGTGGAAGACGATGATAAAGTGTCTGAAATCAAGCTACATTATGAAAATATCGGTTCCCCAGATAAGGTAAAATTCCACAGAAACGCCAGTGAAATTCTATATTCAAAGTACCTGAGTCTAAGTTTGAGGGTTTCAAGACTGAAAACCCATGCGCTTAAATTGGATGGACAATTGAAGAAGGAAAAAGAATCCAACAGATCTTGACAAACCCAGGTCAAAAGATTGGAATCTGAAGTCCCTCAAGGAGTAAAGGCTTCCTTAGATGAGAAAGGAAAATTGATTCAAAGCATGAAAAAGAAGCTGAATATGTTTGCCACAGAACATCCACAGACAACAGAGCTAGCTATTCTAGAACAAGAAAAAAGAGACATTTAGACAGGAAGTACTAAATTACAAATCCAAAGTATTGCAGCTGGAAAAGGAAAAAGAGAATTGGTCATGAGGACAGGTAGAAGTATCGAACAAGGTTGGATCTGCACCTGTTATAGTAGGAGCCGATTCAAACACTGAATATATCGTCCAAGCTATGTCCCAAGTAATCTTGAAGACAGGAGAAATCAAGAGCCTTAAGGAGGTCATAGAAAAGATGCAACAAGAGATGAAAATGAAGGATGAAAAGATGGCCCAATTCCAAAAGGAAAATCAAGATTTGCAAGAAAGGGTGAACAAGCTGAAGACGAGGTTGAAAGGAAAAGTACTGTTACAGGGAGATAAACATGTAATCTGGGATGCTATTGCTACTGAAGTTGCTAAGTTGAGGGTGTATTTAAATTTTATAAATGATAAAAACAACATGGCCATCACTGCCTGAAGCAGGTGTACGGTTGTAAATGAAATGCTGGCGAAAAAGCCGTCAGAATGGGCCTAGAACATTATAAATTTGCTAAATTCTGTTCTCACTGCTGGAATTCAGACCATTGGGGTCAAAGAGAGGACTGCACTGATCATTTGGGCTAGGAGGATCACCGCTAAGCACAATTTTCTCAAGTTAGTTCAAACCAAAGCTGTGTAGATGGAGTAGAGTATACAAGAATTTAATGATACATTTGAACAATTGTTTATCAAAGGCCTCCCACCATTTTGGGATGGAAAAGGGAAATTATACGACCAAGAGAAATACAAATCCCTCCTCACACAATGCACAATGGATCATTCCAAGTTTGAGGGTGTGGAAGAAAGCTTGAAGGGACCGAGTCTGGTGGAATATTTAACCACATATTTTGAGATCTTAAATCAGTTTAAGACAATAAATATTGGGCGACGAACTATGTCTTATGCCACTTGCATCGATTTGGAGATTTTGATAAAGGAAATGATGGATTACGAGATTTCTTTTGACTCATAGTGGAACGAGATCGTGCGGCTAGGCAAGACAAAATGCAGTTTTTCGGGAACCAACAAATAGCCTCAAGGTGTCACCAGATCGACAAGTTCGATAGAAGATCAGAGCTAGACAAATGGCGAGGATAAAAAGCGATCAGTCGGAGGAATCAACCATTAGTTTATGAAACATTTTTGTTTAATCATTGAAAATCAGTTCACATGCCGAGACTGTCAGTTGAAATTATTGTAGTCAGTTTTAGAAACTGAAACGCTTCAGTTTTAGCCATTGTAATCGAATTGTATAAGTACTAGAAATTCTAAATGAATTAATGTTGGCAGAAGTGCAAGGGAACCTTTTGAGTAATTTTGAACTCTATTGTAATTTTTTGAAGCTGAATTGAATATATATGCAGAAGATTTTGAAGCCTCTATGAAAAGATTCTAATGGTGGTGATATGAGTTTTGTCTCCTTCCATTGTATGTATTTTCTGTGTTCTTTTATTCCATTTACATTTTCTTCTATTTAAATTGGAGATTTAAAGGCCTAGAATTCATCTTGTGATTCTCTCGGCTTAAGCAATTTAAACAGTGTGATTGTCTTCCTAGCTAATTCAAAATTCATTTCAGTAATGCTTTGATGCATTTATTTGTTTTCTCCTTCTTCTTACACTCTACTTAAAATTAATTTATAACTCAGATTCATCACCTCATTTAGACTTTATCCTTTGGAGAGTTCTACATGCCAGCCGTTGTTTTCTTTCACTTTCAGAATTTTGACTCCATAGCCCTAAGTGTCCCTTCCCTTCCTTGCCAACAACTTTATAAAAACCCCCAAAAGAAACGAAATCTAGCTATCGATTACAAAAGAAACATCAAGTGACAAGAGATATCCCTCTTTGAGTTGAGCAAGCTAGTGCCCAGCTCTAAAGTAGGTTGAAACAATTACCTCTGTTGTTTGTCTATCAGCCAGACAAAATTTACAGAGTGCTAACACAATACACGCTTATGCATGCACCAACCTTCTTAACATTGGGGGGTTTGAGACCCAGGGTTCTTCCATAGCATATTCAACATAAACCCCTAAGCACCGACATATCAATCCTTAGCCAAGGCCGAGGAAGGTCTCACCCGAGATGCAAAGAGGATTATAGAGACCATAAGGTCTTCTATTGGGGATGGAGGATCAAACATGACTAACCGTACTGCAAATAACATCCATGTAACTCATATATGATAATCTAACAAGGACTAAGAATTAAAAAAATACATGCACAAGTGTTACTCATTCATAACAAACAAAGGATAGAACAAAGCTATCATATATTTATTACTGGATGTATTCCATCATATTAGAGATATACATTGTGTTGAATAACTGAGTTGAAAAACCATAGAAATTCATCTCATTACTATATAAACAGTGGGAATACAAAAATATGTGCCTTGTGCTAAGATTTAAGATTCAGACAGATACAAGACACATGATACTTCTCCATACAACCCAATATTACAATAGGTTAACTCAGAGCTCTAGGACTGATACATTCTGAAATTAACCAGCCTATTTTCTGAGATGAGAGATTTATTTTATATCTCTTTCTGCTTGGGAGTGTTGTCATTCATTTTTCTTCTCCACTTGCTTGTTTGATCTAATGTCCTTGCACACTTCTGGTACCTTTCAAGGCTCCACGTAGGTTTTCTGCATTGGGGACAATCTTAACTTCCTGGCCATCTCATCTTCTGGCCGCCCCATGTCTTCATTTGCTGTTGGCAACAATCATTTTGGGAGATATCCCAATGATTATTTTCTTTCTTTTGGCAGGTATCTTCTTGGTTTGTAGCGCAACTGACAAAAATTAGACCAGAGCGCTCAACTGACAAAAATCAGACTGTCGCGCCCTTGATCACTTTTAGACTTGGTGCATTTATTAAAAAAACCTGGTTCGATGTGCACACTATGACATTCTTTTGCACATCTCCTTAGGCGCTCACAAAACTACCGGATGAATGCTTATAACTTCCGTTTGTGTGCGCGCGCAAAACCAGGCCCAAAACTTTGGGTGCCAACAACATGTTAGATTTTGGTTTCTTCAAAATTGTTTTCACCTAGATAGGGGGTGGTTAATATTATGTGGAGGTCTTGTGGTCCCCTCCCTGATTTTTTTTATTTTGGTTAACTTACATTTGGAGAGATTAGTGTGTGTATGCTTATCTTGGAATTAGTGCTAGGGAGGTTTACTTCTTGATGTGGTAGTTGGTAAACATGTGGTGATTTGACATTTACGAGGGTGTACTTGTTTAGAAGGATAAGCGCTTATGACATGTATACTAACCACATTGGATAATGACATTATGCACTTGGATGTTGGGCATGAATCGCTAAGAGCTTTAGTGACACCTTGCACATATGTCAAGGAGGAAAACTTGAGTTGATGGGCCATCGTTGGAGGACACACCATATTTCTTAGAGGAGCGATTGACATGTGTAAACCTAGACTTCGAGGGCATACCACCTTGGGGGTTGTATAAACCCTATTTGTTCATGGGGTAGAATCATGAATGTGGTTGTCTATTTTCCTTATTTTGTTGAGAAAATAAAATTTATTTTCAGAATTTTTTCAACTTCCGGTAAACAAAAGTATTTTTTTAATTTAGAATTTCACTTTAAAGTTAAAAAAAAAAACTCTTCATGAGTTTTGTTAGTTTCTATTGATTATTTTTTTAATTTTTTTTATTGATATTTGATATGTCAATTTAGTGACTGTTTGATAGTATGTTCCTTAAAAATGAAGGCATAAATAATGAGTTCTGTTTATCAAAGTAAATTTACTCATTATTAAACTTTTGGTTATGAAAAACAAAATATGTTTCTACAATCTAGACAGACTCTATTAAAGTATGACTATAGTTTTGAAGATAACAAATGAATATTATAATTACTACAATTTTTTGAATTTGACCTATCTGAAAAAGTTGCATATTTTAAACATGTTTAGTTCGACTCCGTGTATTTTCCTAAATTTTATTTTAAAATAAAATCCAAAAATACCCTTTTGAAGAGGACAATGAGAGGTTTCGTAATATAAATTTTCCATAATTTTTTACTGTGTATTATTGCAAATATTGATTTTTCATTTTACTGAATCATTATGTCATCTAAAAATAATATGTAGACATGTTTTTATAAAATTAATTAAAATTACTAAAAAACTATTAAATTGAATACAAATTGTATAAAATGAAAGTAGATTCAATTCTACAAATGTTGGTACTAGTTCTGAAACTAGACTCACAGTATTTTAAGGGGTCCTCTCCTTGTGAAGTTGGAGTAAGATGAAGTGAACACATACTTTTTTGAAAAGTGTCATAGTTATAGGTTTTCAGCCGAACTAATAGTTCGATTGAAAGTTAGTATTCTTCGGTTGAAAGTTAGTTTTAACAAAAGAAAAATTTAAAAAACAAAAAAAATCCTTCTGGTTGCACCAGGTGGCACAACGTTAGAGAGCGGCGTTAGATTTAACTTTTAGACGAAAAAATGTTTCGTCCGAAAGCTTTTTCAACCAAAAAAAGTGTCGTTATCAATTTTCGTGATTTGATTCTCACGAAAGTGTTACTCAGATTCATGATTTTACCCCATGTGACATCCATGCTTAGTGTAACACTCGAGTTAGGGCTTTGTTGTCAACTTAGCCTAGAATTTAGTTGTGGACTTGGTCTATGTATTATTGTTGGCCTCCCTCACCTAATCATATATAAAGGTATACCAAAGAGAAATTGAACATAAATAATTCAATATCATAAGAGAACTTGGAAAA
>JASDQU010100472.1:354268-427045 GCA_032191745.1 Picea mariana | reverse complement strand
TTTTTTTTTTTTTTTTTTCTCTGATTATGAAATGAAGATAATACACATCCTTTTATTTTAAATAAATGACAAAAACTCTAAGTTCATGAACTTTAAAATGATAATTAAAGTCATTAATACACCACTAATGCATGATTTAGAATAAGTCAATAAGTGACAATATTAGTATGCCCAAGTCTATAGTTTAGATTACTATTATTAACTACAAAAGGGGGGATAATGTCTTTGTTAAATACAATTACTTGCATTATCTCTTAGAGAACCGATACTTGGTGTCATGGTAACTATTGGAGTATTTTAGAAGAACGATTATTACTCTTATAAAAAATATGGTGCTTGTGAGAGGCATTCACTAGGGTTTTGTTACTACCTAAACTATTATCCAAGTGGAAAGTTGAACCACTGATGCCACCTTGAGGTAACAGATGGGAGTTGTGTCACTATCACCTCAACACAATTTTCTCTTCATTTTTGGTCAACTTTCAAAGGCCAATAGGGGTATCCCTGATCTATTATTTATATAGCTTAAGCAAATCTCAATTTGTGGTTTAACCAATGAGACCAAACAATTACTTCAATAAATGATCCCACAAAATATATAACATGTAGAGTTAAGGATTCCAACTAGTTAGTGATCAATACTTTAAGATAAGACTTCAAGATAAACAACATGCACCATAATGATCCAGTTAGATATCTTATAAGTTATAAACTAGTGGATTAGTTCCAATTTTTTTTTATAAAGTATGCATTAAAGAGATTTCATATTTGCAATATGGTTATTAACATTCCAAGGTAATAATAACTTAGAAGTAAACTAAGAATAGAAACAAGTCTAAGCCAAATGAAATCAAAAGAGATGTTATTGTTTAACACAACTTGATTTTAGATAATATGATTTTAAGAGCAAATTAATTGTGTGCTTAGTACAAGGAAAGTCCAAGGTGAAACTTGGCTTGTCTCTGATCTTCAAATCTGTTTTATGAATGAGTTGATGCAAAATTTGAGATTTGAGATTTATAGAAAAATCAACCCAAGAAGATAGATTATCAACTTTAAAGGAAGACGTCTTGGATTGTGAGTTAAGGTTTTATGATATCCAATAAATAATAACTCAATTTGATTTGAATCACGTTCACAATAAGTAACTAATATCAGATAACATGAACTTGAATCAAAGATGAATTTTTCTCAAGGTTTAATAAGAATAACTTAGAGTTTACCAAGAATATAATTAAGTGAGAGATATGCAAGTCACACCAACTTAAAGATGATTTTGTTAAAATTATTCTTAATAAGTTAAGTGTGTTCATTATTCTTTAACTTTAGTCTATTAAAACAATAAATGCATGCATAAAGATCACTGAAAGAAATACATCCACAATATACAAAAGATTTATCCTGGGAAACCCTCGTGGGGGAGAAAATACAATAAAGTTTCTTCAATCTAGATTCTTCAACAAGTACAACATCTCTCTCAAGGGAGATCTAACCAAAACAAACAATCCACCATAAACTCTTACTAGAATATAGTAGCGCACCACTAGACCAAGATAGTCCTTCATCAGATAACCAAAACCCGTAACTGGAACAAACTTCTTCTATTGTTACGTCCCCCTTCCTCTGTAGCTAAATCACTCTAAGATTTTTACATTGTGTGAGAGAGCTTGTTGTGTGTTCTCCAAATGAGGCGCTAGGCCTCTTATAAATACAAGTTGGACTGCCCAGAATTAGGTCAGGGTCGGCCTGTCCACTTTACCCTTCTAATTTACAATTGACTTGTCAAGGCACAATAGGGACGAGTTAAAATATATAATATAACATTATATTTTAGGGTTTTGTCTTGGTAAAATACAATATGAATATAATAATATCTTCCGAAGCTACTCAAACTTCAACACTCCCTCTTAGCAAGGAAGGTATTCTTCTGACACGAACATCAAAACTGCTTCTGCTATTCTGTATACTTAACCATTGACTTTTTGAATTTCCACGAATATATATTGAAGTTTTTTAACCACATCATCATCCAAGGTCTCATCATCCATCCATGATTTATGTCATCACAAGGCTTTCACACGCCAACTCACACAAAATCTGGCATCTAGTTCCACAATGAACTAGTAACCTATGGTTGGCACACCAGGCAACTGGTCCACAATGACCATGCATATAATCACTAGGATTAGGCGATGTAGTTCACACACACTATCCATCTAGCCCAAGGCTAGGAAACACCTCCAACCACATAGGTTGGCCCACTAGCTAAAAATCTAGGTAACTAACCAGCCCCAAAGGCATGGCATCTACTGACCTTGTGCAAGGTCATGATGATTAGTGCCATTGTCAGTAACTTTTCACACCACATTTTTTCACTGTAGTAGCAATTTGTGTAAAAAGATTTATCACTGGAGTAGCAGTAACTTGACGTACCAGGATTTGTCACTGGAGTATCCATTTGTGTACCAAGATTTATCACTGGGGTAGAAATAACTTGACGTACCAGGATTTATTGTTGGAGTATCCATCTTTGTACCAGGCTTGATCACTGGTGTAGAAGTTACTTGACGTACCCGGATTTATCACTGGAGTAGTTGTAACATGCCCGTGAATGACCATCCTTAGCTTCTGCCACATGTTGAAGCTGCTGCCCTAGATCTCAACTGTAACTCATCACTCCCTCTTACTAGGGACGTCTTTTTGGACCACACCAAGTTTTTCTCTTAAGTACACAAAATTTACTTTCGATAGAGGCTTGGTCAACATGTTGACTATCTTCTCATCTCTAATGACATACTAGAGCTTCACTTCTCCCCTCTATACCATATCTTTGATATACTGGTACATGATATTGATTTGCTTGGACTTTTCATGGAACACTGGGTTCTCTATCAACTTCACACAACTATAGTCGTCACACTAGATACAAGTTTCCTCTAACTCTATATCAAACAATATTTCAAGCATCTTCCGAAGCCACACCGCCTCACTGTTATCTGAACATGATGCTATATACGCTACTTCAACTGTATTGAGCGCCATATTATTCCGTTTCCTGCTGAACCATGAGATCATGTCTTATCTCACAATATGAATCATATTTGAGTCCATAATCAATTGTACCCTTCAGGTACCTCATCACATGTTTTTCTACAACCAAGTGAACACTTCTCGGCTCAACCATAAACTGACTCAATATGTTCACTGCAAAACATATATTTGGCCTCGTTTTCGTTAAGTACATTAAAGAACCAATCATCTGTCTATACATGGTGGAATCCATTGCCTCTGAAGATGTATTGCTCAACAACTGCATATTTGTCACTATCGATGTGGGCATGGCCTTGCAATCCATCATTCCAAATCTCTTCATAATCTCAACAATATATTTTCCTTGGTTAAGGAAAATCTCACTCGGTCTCTGCCATACCTATAGACCTAATAAGTAATGCATCATGCTGAGGTCTTTCATCTTGAACTTTGCACCAATCTTCCTCTTACTATCAGTGATGAGATTCCCTTCTCTTGTTAGAAACATGTCATCCACATACAACAATAGTATCACTAGTCCAACATCCACAACCTTGAAGTACATGTTAGAATCTACTTTACTCTTTGTAAATCCCAAGCTCATAAAGAATCTATCAATTCTACTGTACCATGCTCTGGGTTCTTTCTTTAACTCATACAAGGATTTATTCAATCTACACACATGTGTCTGACTATCATGTGTCTCGAAACCTTGTGGTTTCTCCACATACACTTCCTCTTCTATTACACCATATAGAAATGTTGTCTTCACGTCCTGTTGATAGGCATAGGTGACACACTATCAACTGGAAGGTCAAATTCGGACCAGGGTTGTCTAAATAACCCAAGCCGTTTGGAGTGAAATGACTCGATGGGCTTAATGGCTCCGTTAGCCAACTAGGGTCCTAAAGATAACAAAAGGAAATAAACTAACTAAGGAAAAGATTTTGACAATCGACTGAATAATTACAAATGTTTATCTAAGAATGTGAAAATACAAATGATTATGAACAATTTATATATAGTTTACAAGGTTTGCATGAAATCTTGTGAAAATGATTGTTTGATAAAGTTTTTGAATCAAATATAAACAACACTTCTTTTTGTTTTTTTTAAATATATTAAACCAATAAATACTGAATGAATATGATTGAAACAATGACATGAAAACAGTCAAAGCTAATTAATGCAATCATCATTTCATTCATAAACAACTCTAAATAAAAGAAAAGAATGCATCTACTAACCTCTAACTGATCAGTCATCCAAAATATAAGTTCCTTTCCTGCGTTGTATGAGCTCTTGTTCGTCCTATATTAAGAGGAAACCTATGACAGGGACAAATATAAATCTTCCTGAAGAAATTCAAGGAAGTATTTCATGCATTTGGAGTGAATTTAAAATAGAAAAAAAAACCAATGAATATCCCGTGATCTGAAGATAATCAGTAGCGGAGGACGAGAGAAATCTCAATCCTGGACATTGATATGAATCATTTAATAACATAAGTAAACTAAAAGATAATTAAATAATTGCTTGATCATAGGGGCAAACTAGATCAACAGATCATGAACAATGTTTAAATATTTACTGATATGAAATATCATATTATGACAAGACAAAAGCTAAATCATTAATAATAACATCTCATAACATAGGAGCAACAAGAGAATAAAATAAGACCAACATTTTACAATTCACATAGGACTAAAGACAACAACAAATTGTTCTCCTATATTGCTTCCACAAATTATATGTCCATACTGTAATCCAGAAAAAGTTTCCCTTCATCACTAAGCAACAAAAACTATTTAAACAAGTCTTGGATCAATAACCTCTTATCATGCAAGATAGAGGATGATCCCTAAAAATTAGATTGTTTTGCAAAAATAAAATAACAAAAAGATACTCCTGTAGGAGTTTGTTCATCAAAATTAATTACATAAATGAAATTGTTTAAACAAAATAAAAAGTCGCTAAGCCATTGAGAGTATAATCCATGATTTCTTCTCCTTGAAAATAACATTATAAACTGTTGTTTTTCTGAAAAACAAAAAACAAAATTGAATTTTAGATAAAAAATTGCAAACTAATAATTTCAAAAGATAAGTTACAAGTTTTTGTAGCTAGCTATAGGTTTCTGTAGCTAGTATAAAATAGTAAAAATACATACATACATATATATATATATATATATATATATATATATATATATATATATATATATATATATATATATATATTTTAAAAAACCAAATAAAANATATATATATATATATATATATATATATATATATATATATATATATATATATATATATATATATATATATATATATATATATATATTTTAAAAAACCAAATAAAAAAAGAATCAAAACATTTTTTTACCATTTCAGATATTAGACAAAGAAGCATCTGATAAATTCAAATTTATGATGGTGTTGGAATTCGTTGAGTTTTTTGATAATTACATTACCAGCATGATTAATCCTCTTGTTTGTAAAAATTAAGTCTGAATTACTCTGTTTTGCATACCTGCCTTTTTTTTGACAGTTGATTTGTTTAAAACCACCTGAGTTGGCTCATGAATAGGAACCACAGGAAACCTGTCCTTTAACACATCTAAAACTTCCTTCAATGATTTTCTGGGCATGAAATCAGACCGTTGCTTTCTCCCCATGGGTTTCGAACAACAACAGAGGGTCAATCTGTGATAGTATGGTTTTCTTGTAGATCAACACACATGTTTTCGACAGTAGGGTTAGACATGTAGGAGATGGGGTTTTTATTGATATGGAGAGACAATTATACTGCAGTCTCAGGTAGGGTAAAATCATTTCTAAACAAGAAATCTTCCCAAGTATCCCCGGCCTTAGATAGATGCGACGACACAAGAATTCGAATTAGACCATGGTGAAAAAGATTTGACAGTGGGTTAAACTTCCGTTTCTGATAAAGATTAATCATTTTATGTAGACTAATAATATATAGAAAGACATATAAGCTTGAACCCTAGCCAAACCCATAACAAGCTTGAATCTCTGAGCAAAATAAAAATAAAAATGCTTACCTCAGTCGCAAAGAAATTATGAGATTTTTCCCTCCAAAGAACGAGATGCATCTCTGAAACTGTGTGGTTTCTGAGAAAACTGTCCGCGTGGAAGGTAAATGACCCCATTTCCAAAATGGGTTTTAAAGGGTTTGGACAAATTCGTAACCTCTTGCTCATAAACCTTCCCGAAAAAATGTGAATCATGCAAGAAATTACGGGTTTTTAAAACAAAAAAAAACTCAGAGTCATTTGGTTGGATTCGCATCACAAGTACCACGACAAATGTAACCAGAATGCAACAGGGATTCCTCTAGATAGTTTTAGTTTTGAATCATGGAAGCAACAAGAACAAGTCCAAATGGAGAGTGGAGACACAACAATAACATAGTCTGTGTGTTATCATAACTCAGATAGTGGGAGTGAAAACCAGGGGTTTGATTGTAATCCTTACCATCCCTTGTGATGAAATCCAAAACTACAGAGTACCGAAACCCTATGCATGTAATGAATGGCTCATTAATATGTTAATCCAACAAGGTGAGGTGAGGACGAGAGTACAACAGGTATGTATTCATTTGTATGAATGCTGATACGACCATTGAAATCATAAAAAGGATATAAAAAATTAACCAAAGTTCTTCATGTATCAAAGCAATTCCATAATGAACTATCAAACCATTGAAACAATAAGAATCGTATTAACACACAAAAAAATTAGATCAATCAACCATTTTGTAAAATTTGCATTTTAATTACATATGGGTGACTTTTAAAAAGATGTTTCCAAGGCACAAAATTATAAAACCAAGACAAGTTTTATGTTTAATTCATGCTTGCAGTCATGAATTAAAAATAAAACAAACGAAGATGCAAATAATAATAATTTAATAAGGAAAGATTTTAATCCAGAAATCATTTCGATACTCTAAAAAATGTTTACAAATTGGAAGGTGATGGTAGCTACATAAAAATATATATCCTCTTTATGGAATCTCAGATTGTGATAAGAATCGAAAAATATTGGTGGCTGCCAACAATGGTGACATACTGGGCGAAGCAATTATCTCTGCATCACCATAAAATTTATGTTAGGGGGTCAGATGAAATAAGTTTCTAGAAACAGTCAACAACAGGTCAAGCATTCCGATCATAACTCAGAAAATAACGCAGCTTAGCATTAGATGTATTTATGTCAAAAAAAATGTAATCTGACATCTAATTTAGATTACGAGTGTAGTGATGTTTATGTAGTTGACTTCGATACTGTTGATAGGGCCACTGTTGCCAGCATGCGTTCATAGACTCGACATGGATGACATTTAACCCACTCTAGTACCTCTATCCCATCAAAGAGTCGTCCATTCATGATAAAGAACATTTCCACACTTGATCAAATTGAAAAAATACCTGAGGATCTTCTTAAACCCAACATTGCTTCGCTGCCAACATGCCTGTTCAGTACCTCGATGAAGTTACCTTGGTATCATGCATGCATTTACCCGCTACCAGTAGACCTGTTCAGTGTCCCGACGGGTTTACAAACACTTCCCACACTTTACAGTGCTTTCAAACCTCTAGAATTTGTTTATAATTTCCAGAACTTAATAATATTCAAGAGGGCAGGGTGATACTGAAAATCTCAGAGTTTAGCATAAAAATTTTGATCATTTAAAAATCATTTTCCCTTTTTGATGAGCTTCATCATACTTTGGACACTTAGATTTCTGTTGGGAAACCATCTTGAGGATCGGAAGGTACAACTGAGTTTTTTTCCTTAGAACAGGGACAACGATAGAAGATTATTAATGATAATCATGTCTACTTGTAATTCTGAAGAAGAAACCAGAAACATTGATTTGAATAGAAACTTACTTCTGCTGTCCCGAGTTTTAACATTTACTGCTCAAATGCTTGGGAAGTTATCAATTTCTTCTAATGAATGAGAATTCTTATTCCCTTCCACAAATGTAATGGTGACTCATAAATAATTATTTAGAAAAAAAATCAAAATCAAGCAAAATGAAAAGAACCAAAATAAAAATAGAAATGAAAACATCAAAAAATATTTACAAAAGGGTGGAGTAGAAATCAACAGGTGAAGTACCTATTGAGGGCTTGGAAGAAATATACTTATTAATATGAGTCCAGTCCTACTCGTGGAACCTTGGGTCAAGGTTGAATTGACAATTCAAATTTACTTATCTCTTTACTTTTCATTTAAAATTTTCATGATGATACTACGTTTTTGAAAAGAAATGTTCAACGAAAAGCTGAGAGAAAAGGGTCAAAGTGGACTTCCCTGACAATAGTCATATTATGGTTCTTATTGGTGCACCCAATTGTGTTCATGACTTCATTATTACAAAAAGAAACAGTGAGAAATAAAGCTAAAATAAAACCTAATCCTACACCTACTCTAACTACTAAACAAATCAAAATACTAAGTGAAGTCCTGCTTCCAATGTAGCCATCAGAGAAATTCCAATCCTGCAATGGAAACAAAATCAAATATTACTAACAAGAATGGTAGTATATCGAAAAATGTCAAAAATATATCATACTTACCTTTATCATCATCATTTAAAAACAAAACAAGCATGATCTAACCATTCCCTTGAACATTATTTTTGTATGAATCCTCCATCCATTCTGCAATTTTGTCATTATATGGGTTACAAAAATATGAAAAAATGAGATTGTGAAACTTGTGAGAGTTATGGGGACCTGACATAACCATTGAACTAGACCGAAGTGCCCCATACTCCCGAGAATTTTCCGTTCGTTCCATATTTTCTCCATCTGAAGGATATAAAATGAGTGTGTCAAAGTTACCTCCTTGATCTCTAAATAAAGTGAAGATAATCTTACCATTCCCTGGAAACTTTTCGAGATATGAATACTCCAACCAATCTGTAATCCTATCATAATACATGCAATTACTAACATGGGATTGTTTGAAAAAATTCACATACGACAAATATTCCTTATGAGAATAAAGTATTAGACTATCAAGGAAGGAATCTTGTAAATAGGTTGGATCAAGATGGCGAGAACTTATCGTGATTCTTGATTGGAAAAGAAGTGTCTCGTTCTCTTGAAACTTTCCATTGAGCTTAAATACTTCAAGATTAACTATTGGAGGTGCACTAAATGGAACAACCAACATTTTTGAATAATCATCATTGGTGATAATATTTGGCCGATTATACTTTTCATCCTCAAATAATTGATCATGGATTTTTTTTTATCCTTCTTTAAACAAAATTTGAGATGAATCAATGGAAGATGCAATTTGAGACTCTTTCAAATCATTTCTTGATTTACCCACGGATAATTGATGAGAATAAAAACTAATATGTTCATGGGAAGAATTATTTTCCTCCTTATCTTCTATTTGGTAATCTCTATTAATTTGTACCTGATTATATAACGTTGAATTCTCTCCAAGGTAATATGGAACACGTAATTGCACAACATTAAGATAAAAAATATCAGGGTACAAGGAATAATATGTAGAAGAATTGAGGAGACGAAATGCATCTCTTGAAATGATAGGTATATGCATTTCGAAATCTGGTTTTGTTCCCTCTCCTTGTATATACTGATCAACGTCTGTTGTATTCTCTTTTAAAGAGTACGAGATAGTTTCTAAGAGACAATTTGGCTCATTGTGTAAGGGAAAATGTGAGAGAAAATCCCTAGAGATAGAAGGTTGATTAATAGTCTAACTAATGATTTTTCTCCTACTAGTTGATCATGGACATGTTCAACTAAATTAGGGGAAGTTTTATCGTTCACATGATCATCAACTTCACATTTGATCTCTTTTACTTTAGAAACAGTTATAAAATCTATGAGAGTATGACAACTATCATCTGTTAAAGTCAAGGTTCCTTCTTCGACATGAGGAGACATTGTTGGAAAAGAGTGATTAGAGGTGACAATTGCATGATGTGGCTCTTGATTTGTCAAAATGAAAGAAGTTGACAAAAATTGTGGTGCTTCAAAATTTTCAAGATCAACATGAAAATTTGAACCATCTTGAGATTGAGTATTAGTGATCAATTCAGATTGGTTAACAATTACTTGATCTTGCTTGTTTGAGAGAGAAACGAGATATTCAAACCATTTATTAATAAGAAGAATTTCTTTCAAAGGGAATCTAGTACAAACATGTATGAACCTAATTGCAAAATCATTGAATGATTCATCATTTTCTTTCCTTAAGAAACTTAATTCTTCACTTAATTCATCATAATCATAATTGTTAAAATCTGATAAAAACTCAATTAAAAACTCAGACAAAGAATGAATCGAATTAGCTGAAAAATATTCAAACCAATATTTAACCCGACCTCGGAAGGTGAGAGAGAACAATCTGCATGTAACATTAGGATCAATGATATTATGTATTCAACATTTATAAATTTTTTTAGAAATATGGTCTATTGCAGATGTGTTCCATTCACCATCAAAGGTGAGTTCTGAAAAGAGATCAATTGTCTTGTTGGGAATAACTGGTAAAGGGACATTGAAAGCATGTTCCAACACAGTGATTTGGGTAGGAGCCATGAAAAATTAAGAAATTAAAGAAATTGACTCCAAATAGTTAGCTTGTCATATAACCTGCCTTGTAGTGCATTATAAGATGACACGAAAGAAGGACTTATAAATCTAGAATTATGAAAGGCTGAGGGGTGAAACATTTAATCATTAAATCGACCTCGACCCTCCTTCTAGTGCCATTTTTTGATGGGCATAGGTGACACACCATCAACTGGAAGGTCAAATCCGGACCAGGGTTGTCTAAATAACCCAAGTTGTTTGGAGTGAAATGACCTGATAGGTTTAATAGCTCCATTAGCCAACTAGAGTCCAAAAAAAAATAAAAAAAAATCTATCTATTTATGTTTTAAATAGAACCAAATAAAAAAAAGAATCAAAACAAATTTTTACCATTTCAGATATTAAACAAAGAAGCATCTGATAAATCTGAATTTATGATGGTGTTGGAATTCATTGAGTTTTTTTTATAATTACATTACCAACATGCTTAATCCTCTTGTTTGTAAAAATTAAGTCTGAATTACTCTGTTTTGCATACTTGCCCTTTTTTTTTACAGTTAATTTGTTTAAAACCACCTGAATTGGATCATGAATAGGAACCACAGAAAACCTATCCTTTAACACATCTAAAACTTCCTCCAATGATTTTCTGGGCATGAAATTAGACCGTTGCTTTCTCCCCATGGGTTTCGAACAACAACAAAGGGTCGATCTGTGATAGCATGGTCTTCTTGTAGATCAACACATAGGTTTTCGACAGTAGGGTTAGACATGCATGAGCTGGGGTTTTTATTGAGATCGAGAGGCAATTATACTATAGTCTTAGGTAGGGTAAAATCATTTCTAAACAAGAAATCTTCCCAAGTATCCCCAACCTTAGATGGATGCGACGACACAAGAATTCAAATTAGACCATGGTGAAAAAGATTTGATAGTGAGTTAAACTTCTGTTTCTGATAAAGATTAATCATTTTATGCTGAATCATAATAGATAGAAAGACGTATAATCTTGAACCCTAGACAAACCCATAACAAACTTGAATCTATGAGAAAAAAAACAAAAACGCTTACCTCAATTGCAAAGAAATTTTGATATTTTTCCCTCCAAAGAACGAGATGTATCTCTGAAACTGCATGGTTTTTGAGAAAACTGTCCACGAAGAAGGTAAATGACCCCATTTACGAAATGGGTTTTAAAGGGTTTGGCTAGATTCGTAACCGCTTGCTCAAAAACCTTCCTGTACAAATGTGACTCATGCAAGCAATTACGGGTTTTTAAAACAAAAAAAAACTCAGAGTCATTTGGTTGGATTCATAGCACAGGTGCCATGAAAAATGTAACTAGAATGCAATAGGGATTCCTATGGATAGGTTTAGGTTCAAATCGTGGGAGAAACAGGAACAAGTCCGGATGGAGAGTAGAGACACAACAATAACATAGTCTGTGTGTTATCATAACTCAGATAGTGGGAGTGAAAACCAGGGGTTGGATTGTAATCCTTACCGTCCATTGTGAAGAAAGAAAAAACTACAGAGTACCGAAACCCTATGCATGTAATGAATGGCTCATTAATATTTTAATCCAACAAGGTGAGGTGAGGACGAGAGTACAACAAGTATGTATTCATTTGTATGAATGCTGATATGACCATTAAAATCATAAACAGGATATAAAAAATTAACCAAAGTTCTTCATGTATCAAAGCAATTTGATAATGAACTATCAAACCATTGAAACAATCAGAATCGTATTAACACACAAAAAATGGATCAATCAACCATTCCGTAAAATTTGCATTTTAATTACATATGGGTGACTTTTAAAAAGATGTTTCCATGGCACAAAATTATAAAACCAAGCCAAGTTTTATGTTTAACTCATGCTTGCAGTCATGAATTAAAAATAAAACAAATGAAGATGCAAAGAATAATAATTTAATAAGGAAATCTTTTAATCCAACAATCATTTCGAAAATCTCAAAAATGTTTACAATTTGGAAGGTGATGGCAGCTACATAAAAATATATAATATCTTTATGGGAACTCAGATTGTGATAAGAATAGAAAAATATTGGTGGCTGCCAACATGTCCATATGGTGTACCTTCCACTTCTTTACTGCATCTAATGCAAGTATAGCTCTAATCGAAGTGTATCTAGCCACAGGAGAAAATGTCTCATAATCTATTCCTTCTTTTTGGGAGAAACCATGTGCCACGAATATTTCCTTGTACTTATCGACACTTCCATCTAATGAATGCTTCATCTTGTAAATCCACTTGGAACTTACAACCATCTTCTCTTTCGGTCTTGGAACTACATCCCAACCTTCATTCTTTACAATGGATTGATACTCTTCAACCATGGCATCCTTCCATTCTTTCTTCTTTGTTGCTTCCTCATAACTGGTAGGCTTAGCATGAATGATGTCACTTAGCAATGCCACATAGCTAGAGTAAGGTCGTGGCCTCTTTCTTTCTCTGAAGGATCCATCCGAAGCACCATACTTCTCTGCATCTTGAATAATTTGCTAAGATCAAGATGGCCTTCTCTTCTTGGTATTCATCTCTCGGGACAAATCTACAGGTATTTGTGGTTCTTCCATATCACGATCTTCTAATACAACATCGTCAACTGCATCTGTATCCGTGACTATTGGAGCTTCATCATGAATCTCATCTGAATGATGTTGTCTTGATTTATTGAAATATGCATCTTCATCGAAGGTGACATCTCTAGTAGTCTCAATTTGTCAGTGATCAGAGATGTAAACTTGATATGCCTTCAATATCTCATTGTATCCAACAAATATACCCTTCTTTCCTAAAGGGTCCAACTTTGACCTCTTGTCCTTGGGGACATGCACATATACTGGACAACCAAATATCCTCAGGTGGTTAACCTCTATATTTTTACCTGTAAGCATCTCTTCTGGTGTCTTTTTCCCAAGTACTCTTTTGGGACTTCTATTCTGCACATATATAACAATTCTAACTGCTTCTTTCCACAGATGCATCGGTAAATATTGATCATGAATCGTGGCCTTTATTGCTTCCATGATTGTATGGTTCTTTCATTTGCCACACCATTATGTTGAGGATTGTAGGGAGTAGAGAGCTCCCTCTTAATCCCAACTTCCTTACATAATGTCTTGAATTCATTTGAAGCGAATTCACCTCCATTATCTGATCTCAAAATATTTATCTTCTTTTCAGACAAGTTTTCAACAAGTTCCTTGAAATATTTGAACTTGTTGAACAATTCATTTTTAATTTTCAAAAAGTAAATCCAAGTTTTACGTGATAGATCATCAATAAATAAAACATAGTATACATACTTGCTAAGTGAAGGGATTGACATTAGTCCACACACATCTGAATGTATAATGTACAAGACTCCCTTAGTGTTGTTGTCACTTATTATAAATGGTTTCTTCATGTTATTTCCTTGTGTGCATCCCTTGCATACTCCTTCATGGTCCACTTGGATTTTTGGCAAACATGTCACCATTTTTCTCACGATCATTAGAGATTTGTAATGTATAAGAGCAAACCTCCTATGCCATAGTTCACTTGGAGTAACTTTATTGTGTAATAGTGCTGAAACATAATGTCCTTTTAACTTGTATAAGCCTCCTTCTTGGACCCCAATCACTACGACATCATCAAAATATTTTCCTTTAGGCCATATGAGGACTTCACCATCAATGAAGGCAACTCTGAATCCTTTCTCATATAAAGTTGAGATAGAAAGAAGATTCTTTTTCAAACCAGGTACATACAACACATCCTTCATATTCATAGGTTTTCCAGAGTCTAACTTGTAGGATGATTCTCCTACTCCTTTAATGGGATACTGATAGTCATCACCTAGCTTCACCTTGTGAAGTGAATCATTCTAAATTAAATCTGAGAGAGATTCATTGTAACCAGTCATGTTCTTAGAAGCACCACTCTCAATAATCCATGTGTCACTTCCATGAGTGATTGTACCTATAAGATATGAGATCGAAACATATTCTTCACTTGAGTCTTCTTCTTTGGTTTTCTCATGATCATGTTCATCATCTTCTGCGGCATGAGCATGATGTCTTTTATACTTTCCTTTTATGACATGATCTTTGGAGTTGGGAAAGTTTATGGAAATGTGTCCCATATTCCGAAAAATGAAGCATTTGTAACTTGAGAAATCCTTCTTGAACTTGTGAGTATTTTGTAATCCATGAGGTTTCTTATGTGAGTGAATTTCCTTCTTGCACTTTCCTTTTCTGGTATGTTCCACTAGGGCTTCATTTTTTCATCACCTAGTTTCTCTTCTCTTGCTGCCAATCTAGATTCTTCATGAGTACAATCCTCCCATAGTTTACTAAACCTTGTTAGAATTATTCTTGAACATATACCCTGAATGAATTATTCCCAATATCTGGGGAGACCATTCAATGTAGTCATCACCAACTCGACTTCTTCGATTGTGTCTCCAATGGATTCTAGTTGTTCTTTGATCTAAAATACTCTTGTGAAGTATGATTGGATAGTTTCTGAATTTTTTATATTCACATTCTTGAGTTGTGTCCTCAAGGCCATATTCTGATTGTTGTTCTTTCCTTCATACAATCGAGATAAGACATCAAACATTTGCTTGGGAGTTTTCAACGATTAGACATGGGGGATCAAATGATCCTTGATTGAATTGACAATGATTCTCTTTGCCTTCACTAGGTTATTTTTATACTTTTCTTTGGCCTCATCTTCATTAGGTTCCAGAACTTCTTCTTTCACAAAATCTTCTAGATCATTCTCCTCTAGAATGAGCATCACTCTGTTCTTCCATGTTCAGAAGTTATTATCACTTTCAAGCTTCTCATCAAGATTGGTATTGGGTGCCATCCTGTGCTTGAACAATACAAAAAAAATATTAAAATTTTCAAAGAAAGGTTTTGTACTTACCAGAGAGTGCTATGCCAAGGTGACCAGTTCTAGCTTCAATTCTGTAGCTGCCAAGACGTCTTGAGCTAGGGTTTATGAGGAAACCCTAATTTTTCAAAGTGTGAATTTTGGAATTATGATTTGACGGATAGGTGCGCCCTCCTAAGGAAAGTTCCTTGGTGGTCCTACTTTGACCATTGAACTTCAAAAAGTGGGTGAAAACACCTCATAGGGTTTGTGCAATTGCAGGCAGTTGCAGCAGTTGCAACACCAATTGCAGGTTTCAAAACTTCATCAAATTGAGAATCTAATCCTAGGGAGAGGTGTGCTAGGGTTAGGAGAGTATTACTATTCTTTTATTTTCCCCATCAAGATCTTCTAAATTGTGCAAATGGATTTTTTTAGGCCTTCTTAGATACCATGTTAAAATTATTCTTAAGCACTTAAGTGTGTTCAATATTCTTTAACTTTATCCTATTAAAACAATAACTGCATGCATAAAGATAACTGAAATAAAGACATCCACAATATATAAAATATTTATCCTGGGAAACCCTCATGGGGGAGAAAACCAAACAAATATTCTTCAATATAGATTCTTCAACAAGTACAATGTCTCTCTCAAGAGAGATCTCACCAAAACAGAATATCCACCAGAAAATCTAACTGGAATATAGTAGTGCACCACTAGACCAAGATAGTCCTTCACTAGATAACCAAAACCCGTAACCAAAACAACCTTCTTTTGTAGCTACGTCACCCTTCCTATGTAGTTGTGTCACTCTATGAGACTTGCACACTATGTGAGAGAGCTTATTGTGTGTTCTCCAAATGAGGCACTAGGCCTCTTATAAATACAAGTTGGACTGCCCAGAATTAGGTCAGGGTCGACCTGCCCACTTTACCCTTATAATTTACAATTGACTTGTCAAGGCACAATAGGGCCGATTTTTACAAAGGCACAATAGGGACGACTTAAAAAATATAATATAACATTATCTTTTAGGGTTTTGTCTTGGTCAAATACAATATGAATATAATAATATCTTCCGAAGCTACTCAAACTTCAATAAATTTCACAATTAGAACATAAGATAATACTTGACAAAACCCTCTAGTTTATTAAATTAGTACCAAGTCCACGCTAGATATTCTTTAGATGCATTAACCTAGACTTAGGGTTCATATAAATATGATTTCTTGGTACTTTTATGCAATTTCCAGATTTACACAATTAATGAAAAACAACCCAAAGAAAGATAAATAAATTTTAGATGCACAATCCTAGGGGTCGGTTTGCCCATGAGGGTTTTAATATAACAAGTTTAAGATCAAATCCTAATCTATGTTGGTCTAGAAAATGAAATATGCAATGAATTTAATTATAGAATAGACTAAAGAGAAACTAGGATTTTTCAATATTTTCCTTAGATTTCTTTATGAACAATAAATAAATAAATAAATGAGATTTTGTAATTTTTTGTGGTTGATGTCAATTCTCACTGTCTCAACTGGTTAAGGTGTGTGTTTCGTTTTCTAGGTGAACCAAGTTCAATACCCTTACAATGTGTTTAGTCAGGAGGAGACATCCAAAATTAAGGGTTGGTGTGACCTAGGCCGAGTGTGATCCCCAGGTGATTTTGACGGCTTAGATGCCCCTGGGTTGTGGTTTCTTAGCCAATGATTGAATGTTGGACCCGCAAGTGACAAACATTTCTAACAAAAAAATAATAATTAGTGGTTGATGGGAGAAGACAAGTGCATTATCCAACAAGGACTTGTGGGTCAAGAAGAAATCCTCTCTTGAAAATTGGTCAAGAAGAAATCTTATCTTGAATAATTAGGATGAGGAGAATAAGGTTGAATGACTCAATAGTCTTATATATAATCAAAACAAACAATGTATACCAAGACCCTATATGAAGGGGTCCTCAAAGGAGCACCTTCACCAACATAATCAACTATAGCTTGATATATGTAGTAAATACCATTGTTAGGGTTCTTAAATGGGTAGAAAAAATAAGGAATCAAATGCATACCAAACTAATAAGGATGAAGGAGATGAATTACCCCAAAAAATCTTCATTCCAGGTGGTAGTCTTTACCCTTCAATAGATTGACCTTGTTAGTCTGCAAAAGACTTGAACATTCACGATAAATATTTATTTACCAAATAATAACCAAGAGAGAAGAGATTCAAGAATTGACACCAAATCCTTTCAATAGGTAGATATTCAACAAAATTTTATTCTCAATACCAACAATAAAAAATTGAAGTGTGTGGTTAAATATCGATAGAGCAATCGTTTTCGATGGGCCTTGTTCTGCATGGTGACCTAGGTTCGAAACCCGCTACTATTGGGATGCGATACAAAAATCCATCCATGATAAGGGTTGGTGTGGCCTAGGGTGGGTAAAATCCTCGGGTGATTTTGATGGCTTAGATTCCCCTCAGTCTTGGTTTCTCATCCACAGGTTACTCTTGCAAGTCATGAACACACTAGAAAACTAAAAAAAAAAAAAATTGAAGTGTGAGGGGGAGCCTCTTTTATAGAGGAGGCTTCAACAACCCTCACATTACAAACATATTTTCATCTCCTTAGATCTATCCTAAGAGATCTCATAACCGACTTTTCTTCCAACTAACTAAGCAGAAAAGGTCAAACAATACATAAAATACAAGAACAAATGTGCCAAATGTGTTCTATTTTCCCAAGAGAGGGAAACATCCCACCAAAATAGTCAAGTGGAGGAAAAGTGAGGTCAATGTCCCTCCATGATGCAAGATAAACTCCTCAAGATTCCTCTCCAATAAATAAATATCCACCAAATATGCCAAAAACTATGCTCGAGATGATGAAATTACACATTTATGGCATGTGGGAGCCTCAGAGAAGGGGAGACTCACCTAAAATCATCTCCAATGATCATATGGGAGGTCTCCAATGCATAATCTACTCCTCAAATCATGCCAACAACATCCTCAAGTCAAGGGGAGCCCAAGAAGGTCCACACATGCCAAATAAATGCTCCAACGATCAAGTAATGTATCCTCAAAGGAAAACGTCTCATCAAAATGTGTGACATGTGCCTCCAAAAGTGTGAGATGGATGAGCGCTCCATGAGATGATGTGGTTGTTGGAGTTTGGGTTCAATGCTTCCCGCGAATTTTGCAAAATGGGTTAACCCTCTCTCGTGGATCCTAACTCCGGCGATTATGTTGGAGACTAACACCTGTGAGTTTTTGTCTAATGACAATCATAGTCCAACAAATGGTATCAGAGAGATAGGTCTCAAGTTCGGGAGATTGTTGGACATTGGGTTCAATGCTTCCCACGAGTTTCATGACATGGTTTAACCCCCTCTCATAGATTCTAACTTCGATGATTGTGGAGGAGACTAACGCATGTGGGTTTTAGTCTAATGACAATTGTAGTCCAACAGTGGCATGGCATGGATAATCTATGTCCATGAAAAGGGCCCTCAAGTGCCTAATAAATTGTGACCAATTCATAGAGAGTTGTGAATATGCCTCGGGAGTTGTTCTTTTTTGCATGGAATATGTGGAGCGACCTCAAGTGATGGTTACATGTCAAGAGTCCCCAAAGTAATAGGGAGATGATCACCTAGGCCAAAGTGTGACAAATACATGGGGAGATCCATGCTTAGGCATAAAATAAGTGTGCTTTATAGGTATGAGAACCTTTACAATACATGAGAAACACATTTACACAAGGGTAAGTCGAAAAAATATAGGGGTTCCCTAAGTCATGTGTCCTAGTAGATCCACTCCAATACTCTTATACGCCCACCTCAGCCATAATGACCTCCATGATATGGTTAGTACAAACCATAACAAAAGAGACTATATTGAAATGGGTACTAAGAGGATGGGTCATGACAAACCACAAAGGGTCTAGAGAAACCTAGAAAAAAAAAAACACTTTACATAGATCACTAAGTATGGTTTAGTACAATACATAAGGTACAATTGTCACACTTTTGGTTGATCATGATATATAATACAAGTCATGTAATGTCCCCGAGTTATAACAAGATAAATCTCTAAATTTACCCAATTAACATTGATGTTAGAGTTATGCCCTTTTAAAAAAAAAACATAAACGATAACCAACTAACCACGTGATAGTGTAAGCTGCTTTATGAAGTGACCCACTTTTATGAAGATAAGTGGAGATCACTTTTACAATGAAGTTACCTTATAATAGAAAAGTTGCATGCAAAATAAACTAACTCTAAAATAAAATATAAAGCTACTTATAGTGATTCACTTTTATACTTGAAGTGAAATGCACTTTACAATTTTTAGCATGAACTTTTTCAAAAAAAGTAACAAAAGAGAGACTTGAACTCAAGACCTCTTACTTAATAAGGCAAGTTTTAACCAAATGGTTTAACAAAACATATTGTAATGTTCAGAAGGAGGACTTTTTTTTTTGTTGGAGAGCGTGCTAAAAAAAAACTCTTTTCACATAAGAAAAAAATTTCGCTTCTCGATGAAAACAAGGGTTAGATCTCAGTTAGCTTACCTAGAGATGCATCTTTTCCTATCTGTTTCTGATTTTTAGAGATTGCACACGGCGTGGAGAAAATAGCATACACATATCTAAAAGAGTAGAAACCCGGAAATAAAAAAATACAAACAGAAATAAAATCAAAATAAAACTTTGCAGAAATTTAAAAAATGCGTACTCAGGCTTTATACCTTCGGATTTGACTGTAATGGTTGTATCTTGGGAAAACAAAAACCTTTTCGAGTGAAACAAAAAGTTTTCCTGAATGAAACGAGTGTTCCAGACACAATGGAACAGTCCTATCAGCCCAAAAATGTATGGAAATGCCAGAAAATGGAGATGAGGTAACTCAACTTCACGATCTCGATCTACAACAGGAGCGGGTCTTCAAATAGGCTCTGATACCATGTTCGACAACACATGTATTCCAACAGAGGACAAACACCTTCAATAACCACTCACATAACCAGATCAAAGATCAACTCACTGATGTTTTCACGTGGTAAAACCCCTACAGGGAAACATCCATGGCCCCAGCCAACGCGGCCACTTGGAGCAGTTTATTAATGCAAAGAAAAATATTAAAGAGAGATTTTACAAGAGAGTTTCTCACAATCAATCATCGGAAAATGACCCTTCATGCTCTTTAAATAGAGATCATGTACCAATCTGGTGTTAATCCACATATCAATGGTCATTAAGATCGAGGAGAGTATGAACCGTCAGATCACTCTATGTCGGGAACATATCGTGACCGTCAGATTTCCTAACTACAAATGCATATTAATGCATACTAAAGAAACAAACTAAGAAACACACTTTTACCTAACGACATATTAGACCAAGTAGATCTTAACTAACTCCTAAGTGTCTAAATATCCTAACATTTGTGAGAGACCATGCCCAAGAAAGTTTGCATGACCACTTCTCATTCTTCTATGAGCCCTTGATTAAAAAACCATTTGGTAGTGGGATACAAATTATCCATCAATACCTTCATAATTAGTTAGCCTTTCATTAGGGTATTTGATAATATATATCTTCTATGGAGATTCCTTATAAGCTAATGCTTTAAATAAGTCTCACTCACAATTAATCTCCCTATGCAATTTTAATTGCATCAAATTTGAAAGGGTCTCAAATATTAGTGGAACTAGCTTGAAGTTTCAAGTGTCATATATTAGTGGCACTAAATTGAATTTATGGATGTCAAATATTAGTGGCACTAACTTGAATTTCCTCGCTAAATGTTTGAACAAAAATAGTTGGTTTGTTATTTAAGGTTTCTCAAATTTTTTATTCCATTTAGACTCAAATATTGAGGTTATTGATCACCCATACCTCCTTAAAGAATGTGTGGTACAATCAATGGACCCTTTCCACCATTAATTATATATGTCCTCCCATTTAGGTCTTGGAATATGTATCCAAACACTCATAATACAATTTAAGAAACTTTTCTTCAAATATGATACATTCATGATATAACTTTAAGCATACATTGTTTAGCTTCACTCTAGGAAATGAAGAAATAAATAGGTTGATGATCAAACAGTGTGGCCTTTAGTAGAATTTGGTTTAGTTTAGCTCCTCCATAGTTAAAAAAGAATGTATTATTTGCATACAATATGGCCTAGCTAATCCCTCTAAGAAATTTTTCACTGCACTTATGAAAGTTGGGACATGTAAGCCATAGTTGAAGCAACTCCTTTGCTCTAAATTTATTGGAATGATACAACCCTAATCTAGAATTAAGGGAATTCTAAGTTATTTTCTCTTCATGAGAGACTTCCTAGAAACATGCATTTTTTATAATCATGGGAATCAACCATGTTGAAATATCCATGATATAATCCAATGGGATTTATGGAGTTTATAAACCATAAATGTGCTCTCTTTAGCATCATTCACCATATATATGTTAGTTGAGATCAACTCATGGATTTCAAAATTCAATATAATCCATGCTAACCATTGAGTGAGATTAGTTCCTTGGGTTTTCGAGTTCTAAAGTGAGTATTTTCATTGTCGACAGAATTTTCATTTATATTTTTTTCACAATTGCTTCTTTTTTCTCCTCTTTCATTTCTAACGCAGAGTTTGGTTTTTTAGAGAAATTTTCCTTTTTTTTTTATGTCCTCTTAAATTTTTGTTCTATTTTCCCATTTTTCATTCATTCAATCGAAAGAAATTTTTTATTGTTGTCAGGATTTTTTTCACTTCATTTTCCCCTTATTTCCTCTTGACTTCCTATCTTTTGGTTCCATGTTGAATTTAATAAGGATTTTTCATTGATAAGAGGATTTTTTTCCTTGTCCCCCCTATTTCTACATGAAATTTAGACTCATTAGATGTATTGAATTTGTAGAAAACACATGGGGGAGGAAAGAGGGTTGTTGAAAAACTAAAAATAATGTTACAATTTTTGTCTTCGAAACAACAATAACTTCACTTCCATTCTATTTTTGTTCAATTTTTATATTATTTTGTGGAGGTTTTTTTATGTATTTAAGATTTTCTACTAATTCATAAATAGAATTGATATGTACATGGATACAAGTCTACATCATGACATGCTCTTCATAGTTTTTATTGAAACCAGAGGAGTACTCACAATATCATTTGTTACAACAATGTTTTTCTAAGTTAGAACAACATCAATGACAACCCACACCTAATCCTTAACATGACACAAATGATTGTTCAACAAATCATGTGCATTGCATTACTAAAATATTAGCATGCATAACTTTGTGCTAACCCATAACCAAATTCCTTAGATCATCAACAAAATCTCTTTGTTGACACATTTAGCATGCTTATTGTTAGGTAGAAATATTGTTGTTTAATTCTGTTGTAGTATTTTCCCAACCATTTAATTTTTCAATCCAAGGTTTGTAGGCTTACGAAGCACACACACTATATATGCAGGACTGAAGTAGAAGTAATCTAATTTAAATTGTTGAAATGAAACTAATCTAGGAAAGCAGGAAACATTAATCTAGGAAAGCAGGAAATTGCATAAAGGAAAAGCAATACAACATGTGAAGAGTTAACGACAAATAACATATGTGAGATCACACAATAAAGCTATCTTGAATTACATAATAGTAATCAAATGACAATCATGAAAGCATAACAATGAAAGAATATGAATCAAAGCCGAGAATCCCTTTCTCTTTTGAATCCTAATGACTACTCTGATTCTAATTACATCCTAATTGAATTCTCTTGAAGAGAGAGCACTCTCTTTTATACATGAGAGCCTTGAAGATAAGATAACCATCTCATTATTATAGATCCACTATTCTCTCAGCCTATTTCCCATTATTACAAAATATAATTCCTTTAAATCCTCACACATATCTCTCATATATCTTAGATAAGATATTCCAACCAAATCTCCATGATATTCTCCTTGGAATGGGCTTGAATTATCTCCTCAAATATTGAAATGGTGGAGGAAGTATTCAAGAAGTCCTTTGAATTAATCCTTCTCATATTCCTACACATTACAAAGCTCACACATATTTGAGATATATATGAAAACATGCTGATTTTCTAACATTTAATCACAAATTCCTTTTAAGTACTAAAATGAATAAAGTGGAGAAAAATAAGGTGAAACCCAAGTATATTTATGGAAATGATATCATGAAAGGTTAATGGGGCGATGAAATGTGAAGAAGGATGAAGGGAAAGGTGGATGAGAATAGGACATTTCTGAGCCCCAACATACCCCCCAACTTAACTTGTTGCATGTCCTCATGCAACCATGCATGGATCTTCTTAAGAAATTTTGGCATCTGAATGTTGGATTTGAGTGATGATAATGAATGTTTCCAGGATGGGTTTTACATAAGTAACAACTAACATTTTTCGTATGGTTGGTTCTTGTGTGACAACCATGAATATAAAGAATGTTGGTTCTTGTGTTAACAACATTCATTTCGTTACTTGTTCTCTTGCTGTTATGATAATAATTTGCCCATATTTTTACTGGAAAATGTATGCTATCAATGTGCATAAGGAAAACATCACTGAGTATAAGAAAGCCCCTTCGTTTTGTATATTTTTGAATCATGCCAATATGTATATCAGTGCTTATGAAGTAAAGTGCAACATAGTATCGTTGGAAAAGAAATGTTCATAACTGGTAAATGAGACAAAAAAATGGAATGATGGTAGTGGAAAAGTGGAGTGATGATAGTGAATAATGTCCCCTACCCCCCAACTAAACTTGTTGCATGTCCTCATGCAACATGGCATAAGTCGTAAAAGTGAAAGAGGAAAGGGAACTGAATGAGGGAGTTTTCCAAAATATTCATTGCTAGCAGTTTGAGGAATTACATGATTAAAGTGTAGAAAATAACATACCTCCACGTACCCAAAATGTTGATGAACTATGCAATAGAAATATGGCTAATGCGACTGCTAGATCATGGAAGATGTCACTGCTGTAAGATCATATGGAAAGTGACTGCTGTTGTAGCTGTGACTGCTATCTTCTGGATCATAGAATGTGAAGTGGAGGGATCTGAACTGCTGTTGAATGCACCATGGAAAAGAGAAAGTATGAAAGTGAAACTATAGTACTCTCAGAGAGTGGTAGTCATGCTGCTGTAACTGCTGATAGAGTCATGAAAAGTGTATAGTCTTCACCCGCTGCAAAACCTGATGGTACAATAATCATGTGAATGAATGTGTTGATGTCGAGCATGAAAAACAATCATTGGATTACCGACCAATGATGAATGTCATTAACCAATGCGAGGCAACTCACCATTGATGTTAATGAGTGCCAAGGTACTCGAGTACATCTGGTGAAGTGCGAATAGATGTGTTGATCAAGGGACATTGATGTATTCCCATAATTTTCAGTGAGAGAACTTTCCATTAAGGCATGCAAGCCTCCAGGTACTCAAAATGGACTCTAGTCTTTATCCCAGATAAGGTGTTGAGGTCGATGGGGAAAAACTTGTTGAAAGGTGGGCCTTTGAGCCACTTGCAAGATCCGACGATCAAGGGACATTGATGTATTCCCATGATTGTCAGTGAGAGAAATTTCCATTAAGGCATGCAAGCCTCCAGGTACTCAAAATGGACTCTAGTCTTTATCCCAGATAAGGTGTTGAGGTCGATGGGGAAAAACTTGTTGAAAGGTGGGCCTTAAGGAATCCCACATCAGTCAACACGAGTTCGGATAAAAAGAGTGGTAGGACTATAAATGAAAATATCTCATGGTCAAGTAGTGTGGATTAGAAGGGAAAGGAAAACAAGGCAATGTAATCATGGAAAGGGAGATGGATAGTTTTATTGACAAGAAAAACTGAACTGAAAAAGCTAAAGAGATGTATGCAACTTAGAAAGATAGGCATGTGCGAATTTGTGAAGGATAAGGAAATGGACGATGGCTTCAACACATGATGACTAATCATCTTTGAAGGAGAAAGGGGATAGTGCCATAGCATGGTCGTTGTGTAACAACAAACATCAGGATGTGTAAAATGTTTCTGTGTATCAGCAAAATGTTTCTGATGAGTAGCAGCTCCTTCAAGCTGTCTAGCAAACATGTTTTTCTGAAAAATGTTTTGATTCTTGAAGATCCCTGTGGCATGGAAAATGAGCGTCCTATTCCTGCAATCAGTCTTTAGTACTAATCCTACAATCAAAACTTCGTGAGAGCATCACAAAACATAAAATGCAAGAGATAAGTACAAATGCGAGCTAATTGAGATAGAAAATAAATGCAATTATACCTATTGTTCACACTTATTTTCTTTGTAATTGATTGTCACCAAAGTGACTTAAGAAAAACAAATGAATGTTAAACATGAAAACATGTATTTATTATTGTTTTCAAGAATGTTTTAAAACTTCCATTTGCAATTTTTATATATTTTTCCAATTTTATGTTTGTTTGTTTCCATTGCTCTTGTTTTATACCAAAATGAAACAAAAACACTTATGATTTTTCTTTGTTTATATATATATCATTTTATTATTATTATTATTTTTTAATGGAGTTTATTATTAGGTTTGACATCCATGCTTATGCAAAGGCAGTAAAAGAAATACATTCACCATGAGAAAATAATAAGTTTTCTGCATAATCATGAATAATTAGGGCATACAAGTCTCTGTGACAACCAGTAAGAAAATACAATAGTCGATCCTGAAATACAATGCCTGCAAAAACATGTTAATCGGAAATTCCAAGAACATAAATAGATCACGAAAATTTTGTTGTTTCGGCCCTCCTTGGTTGTTCGATTCTATCACGGCTCAAGCCTCCAACCGTAATTAATTGCAACAAATATGCAAATTAGGCTTCTGTCCATAAAGAAATCTGCCATTTCTTCCAACTGAGCATGAGTTTGATTGTTGTTAAAAACCGTCCATCCTGAAATTGAGCTTTTTCATGTCCCGAAAAATCAAAACTACTCTCAAACCAAGAAGAATTTTCAAAAATCACTCGCGAGTCAGCTACATGAGACCCTTCTACACAAAACTCATGTCTCGGATTTTTGAAATTCGTCACTATTTGCTCGAAAATTGCATCCAAAGTTGACTGTCTGCAAATGGACGTTAATTGATGGAAAATTTCAGATCGAGAGTTTCTCATTGCATATATGAGATGGGTCTCAAGATCACGATGAAGATCATGACTAGAATAAACTATTGCTACGTCCCTATCCAGATTATCAATCATCCAAATGTTTGTCAATAGATTTCACGAACGAATTAGTCAATTGATTGATCTTAGCCACGCATTATGGCTTATTTCCAGCTTATTCGTTATAATGTTTTTGCATTTTTGTAGCATGCAGTGGATAGGCATGATTTGGTTTTGTTATTAATTGAGATATTTGATTGTTTTATCAGATCTAAGTTTACTGTTATTTGGCAGAAATGATATCCGTAAACAATAAATTGATTTGATAATAAATTCTCCAAGTCAATGCACATCTCCACAGACTACCGTGAGTATGAAAAACGATATGAATACCTAAAGAGAATCTTCAATGAATGTAATAGGGTCAAGTGATCTAGAAAATGTGGCTGGATTTGTAGAATAGTCTCTGGGATAAATGATAATAGATTAGGTATGATGACAAGAAAAGAGAGATAGTCACTTTGAGTACTGAGAGCACTGGAAAGAGTCAAATATTCATGACAGTCTGTGTCAATGATTTGATTATGAGGAAAGAGTAAAGGGTGGTGTTCAAATCAAGATCGAAGAAGTGGGATAGAAGGATAGTGTAAATGGTAGAAGACTTGGGATTACATTCCACAAACCACATGCGAAAAAAATCCAAGAGACAAGGTCAAAACCATGATGTTGATCTCCTAAGAGTCCATAACAATCTTGCAACGATCAACAAATCTATGAATGAATCGATACCATAAAAAAAATTTCTGATTTGATATGGTTATGATTTGATTTGAGATCGCCCTTATTGTGTGAATAGTTTTGCATAAAATCTTCCTTTTAATTCTGCGAATAGAGGCTATCTTTTTGTAGTTTTTAATGACTGATCTTTCCATATAAGCGTTGAATTTTTTTTTTTTTTTTTTTTTAAGATTTTATTCCCATTAGACTTAGGAAATACAAGAAAAATGGTAGGGATTCACAATAATCAGAATTTTCAAAGACTACAATCGAGATTCGAAATTTTAGTTGATTCTTCCACATTTTAAACTTTTGCAGGTTGCAGTGTGTAAGGATTTAATGTTGCCGACTGTATTCAATGTCAAAAGATACATCTAACAACGAGGGCGAGATATGATATTGCTACTACTCAAACCCAAGGATGAATGTAGACCAGAAGTTAAAAACGAGAAGATGCATAGTTTCAACCATTGTTTCAGCGTGCCGCGATAGTTCAGTGGAAAAAAAAAAACTCATGAATTTGCAGACCATATATATTTTTTGTTTTGTTTTATTTTATCCTAACGCCACTATTGTTTTATTGTTTGCAGATCCTATAACAACGACTGTCTCAGCATTTAAAAAAAAAATTCACTGTTTCAGCATGCTGTAACAACATGTCAAAATTTCATTGTTTCAGCATATAAAATTTTGCTGTAACAATGACTATCTCAACATTTAAAAAAAAATTCACTGTTTCAGCATACAAAAATTTCACTATTCAACATGTAAAAATTTCACTGTTTCAGCATATAAAAATTTCACTGTTTCAGCATGCTGTAACAACATGTAAAAATTTCACTGTTTTAGCATGCTGTAACAACATGTAAAATTTGGTTTTGTTTTATTCATCTAAAATTTTGTTGTTGTTGTGTTTATTTGTAGGTCAAAGGATGGAAGAAAACAAACATTCATTCTTGAAATCAATTAGGCATCCTATTTTCTGATCCTTGCGATTGCACGAAGTGCGGAGGAGAGCATACTTATTAAAAAAAAAATAGAGCAAAAACGTCGTTTTATTCATTAGCCTACCTACTCTATGCTAATTAGAATTAAAAATTGGTTACGTGTAGGCAAATTTCCAGTGGAGCCAAGCACACAACAGTAACAACTATATGTTCAGTGGAAATTTTTCAAATGAAAGATATAAATTTACATGAATAAACGAATTTTGTTGCTGTAACGAAAAACCAACTAAATGAAAATGAAATTTATCTAAACGAGTACTCACCTGGAACCATTGCTCGATAATTCTTTCATAGGCACGTTTTTCCTCACTTGGATCTTGCTATAACTCCTCTTCATCTTCCTCAATCTCCTACTCGGTTGATTGTTTGTCATCAAAAGCATAGGAGTCTTCAGATGTCAAATCTTCGTCTGTTCTTGGAGGAGTATTTGACCCTTTAATCCTTGTCAAGATCTCCTCTTCCAAGGAAGAGGAGATCCCAACATCTTCTAGGATCTGAGTGAGTAGTTCCAAGGTAACACTCATTGTTAAATCATATTGCGAAAAGGGGTTCTTACAGCACCCAAATCAAAATAAAAGAAAAACTGAAAATCACACTTGCTGAAACACATGAAAACCTCTTCACAGTTGCAAAAATTGAAATTGCAGAAATTGAAATCTACACTTGAAAAATGAAATTTGTGTAAATTGAAATTCACACTCTAGAGCTGGTAGGGTGAACATGTGGAGTCTCCACTCAAGTAGCTCCTATGACCCCTTACCAACACATGCAAACACACATGCAGGAAATCAAACGAAACTTCAATCCATCGTGCTTCCCTGGCAACGACCCCAAAATGTTAGGCGAAAATATTGTCGTTTAATTCCGTTGTAGTATTTTACCAACCATTTAATTTGTCAATCCGAGGTTCGTAGGCTTACGAAGAACACACACTATATATGCAGGACTGAAGTAGAAGTAATCTAATCTAAATTGCTGAAATGAAACTAATCTAGGAAAGCAGGAAACATTAATCTAGGAAAGTAGGAAATTGCATAAAGGAAAAGTAATACAACATGTGAAGAGTTAACGACAAATAACATATGTGAGCTCACACAATAAAGCTATCTTGAATTACATAACAGTAATCAAATGACAATCATGAAAGCATAACAATAAAAGAATATGAAATAAAGATGAGAATCCCTTTCTCTTTTGAATCCTAATGACTACTCTGATTCTAATTACATCCTAATTGAATTCTCTTGAAGAGAGAGCACTCTCTTTTATAAATGAGAGCCTTGAAGATAAGATAACCATCTCATTATTACAAATCCACTATTCTCTCAACCTATTTCCCATTATTACAAAATATAATCCCTTTAAATCCTCACAAATATCTCTCATATATCTTAGATAAGATATTCCAACCAAATCTCCATGATCTTCTCCTTGGAATGGGATTGAATTATCTCCTCAAATATTGAAATGGTGGAGGAAGTATTCAATAAGTCATTTGAATTAATCCTTATCATATTCCTACACATTACAAAGCTCACACATATTTGAGATCTATATGAAAACATGTTGATTTTCTAACATTTAATCACAAATTCCTTTTAAATACTAAAATGAATAAAGTGGAGAACAATAAGGTGAAACCCAAGTATATTTATGGAAATGATATCATGAAAGGTTAATGGGGTGATGAAATGTGAAGAAGGATGAAGGGAAAGGTGGATGAGAATAGGACATTTCCGAGCCCCAACACTTATGACCTATGATGAACCAAGTTTACGAGGTCCACTCTAGTGCCACTTACATAGAAAAATGGATTTCCAAAAAAACAAGAGTTCGATATGCTTCTTGCCAACTTTGTGATGATCAAGTTGATGATAGATTCTATCAAATCACTTGTATAAATATATCAATATTTCATAAATTAATCACCAAACACACCATGCACTATACTTACATAAATTTGCATCGATCTAGTTGTAGAATTGAAATCTATTACAACTATATTCACCACCAAGGTTTATAGTGATTCCTTGCATCGATTTGATCCTTGCAATTCTTGTATCTCATTATTTTGTACCAAAAATAGATGTATATTTAATCAAAAATCACTATGTTGATCTATATTATCTCTTTTGTCTTTGTTGTCTCTATGTTTCTTTATTTGTTTGAGTTTCTGCAATGCACTACGTGCAATGCATTTAAGTGGCATAACTTTGTAATCCCTTCAATATGCTTCCACTAGTCTCATCCTATTACATTACTTGAGATCCTATTTACAAAAGATCACCATCCATTTCAACTCTTCATCATCACTAAAATAGTTGTATGCACAGTGCAACATAAGTTTTAGTTCTAGACATTTTTCTCATAGTTGAATGGACTACGCACCTAGGGTCACTAATGCCATACCAAGTTACAATTCATTGGTATAACAACGAAAAAAAATCAAGTTATCTTTGAGGGAGTGTTTTAATCCTTGCAATTTTTCTCATAGTTGAAGGGACTACACACCTAGGGTGATTAATGTCATCCCAATTCACAATTTATTGTCATAAGAGCTAGAAAGAATTCAAGTTAACTTTGAGGTAGTCTTCAAATCTATTGATTGTTATTAAATAATTATATCTTTGGTTGACCTAGGGATTTAATTCTATAATAGTTGATTTCATCAATACCACATCCAAGATTTTATATATTGATATCTTTGATATGTCATGGTACTACTCTTCCAGTGGGTGCACAAGGATATGTCTTCTTGCCCTCCTCTATTGGATGAGAAAGTCAAGGAAAAATTTCTTCTGTGGATGAGCAGTTTGGTGGCAACATTATTTCAAGTTGTTAGGTACACTTTTGTGTTGAGTTGGATTATCACAAAGCCACTCTAATTTCTTCCAACTATCACTGACTAGATACTTGGTTAAAGGTTTTCTATTTTTTCTAAAGGAATGGGGTTAAGGTATGGGAGGGTTTTGATACTTAAGGATGTTTGATGTCACCGCATAATACTTAAGGAGGGTTTGATTATTGAATTACCAAGTCAAGTTGATGTCACAGAAGCTTCAATTCACCCACCAATGTCATATTGCATCGACCCTACACAGTGAGCAGTGAATGGGGCCAATGTTGAAATTTCTTCAAACTGTACATGTATGCGTCGAAATTCGACATGGTTATACTAGACACATACCTTGACGGTATAGGAGGGTTTCAAGACTCAAGGATGTATGATGTCCCGACCACATAATCTTTGAGATCGTCCATGTTTGCAACAACTTTCATAATGGGTGTCTCATTGTCAAATATCGTTGTTTCCATCTATAGAATATTTGTTGGAACTCTCTTGAAATGTCATGGAAATTCCAATTCAACCACCAAAAATTTCATGCACCGACCTTGCATAGTGAGCAGTGAATGGGGCCAACGTTGAAATTTCTTCAATATGTGCCTGTATGCATCGAAATTTGACATGGTTAGACTAGACACACACCTTGAAGGTATGGGAGGGTTTCAAGACTCAAGGATGTATGATGCAATACAAAAACATTTTGAAAACAATTCAACATTGGCCCCATTCACAGGTCACCATTGCCCATCATGTACTCCAGCCCTAGTACACTGTCTTTTGATAGTTGTTTCCTTTAAAATTCGATTGATCATAAAATTAAAACGAAACAAGGATGAGATGAGAGGATATATAGAGGTTTTGTGAGTGATATTTGAGTATAAGGGAAAATATATCTTCCATTCTATACACAACACAAGGGAAATTTTTTTGTTTCTCTACTCAACAATCCCTCAAGCATTTGCTTCCTTTTCAGTGCCCTCGTGTAGGCAGAAATAGTCCAATCCATTGATTTATTTATGGGAAATCTAGTGGATTATTTCCTTAGCTCTTAAATAATTAATAAGCAACTATTTCATGGGAATGGGGTTAAAGGTTTTCTAATTTTCCTTGCCTCTATGTTTATCTACAACTATCTATCTCTCTTCCAAGGTTTGTTACTTTGTCATTGTTGCATTAGTTTTGGTCATTTCTAAGTTTGGATTATTGAGTAACTAAGAGGAATATAGTGTGGGGGTTATGTGAATAATGGTGAGAATGATAACAAGAGAATTTCCATGAGGTAGGAGAATGCATGAATGACTCACACTTATTGAAAATGTTTAAACTCCCTACTGATGTGGGGATTTCTTTAATGTTGGAGGATATAAAATATGTGTCATTGTGACTAAGTGGACATATGTTGGTGAGAATTATGTCATCAACTCATCATCTTCACTCACATATTCTTCATAGGACAATGTCATCAGCTCATCATTTTTATTACTGTTGCCATCGACCCAGTCTAAATAATAACCACATCCTAAATACCTAGTGGACCTTCTTAAATGAGGCCACGTTACATTCATTCCATGCTAGCTAACTAGTGGTCCTTATTTAATAATAACAACCATAATGGACCCAATTGTCTTTACATTGAATTACCACCATAACTATACCATTACTATTTTAATGGGCCTTTTTCCCTTCCACCCCTCGAATCTAATCCAATTTAGATTGAATGACCACCATAACTATACCATCACTAGTCTGATGGGCCTTTCACCCCCCTCCCAGCACTCCCCGCCCATTAAACCTCTAAGAAGGATCCCAACATTCCATACCCCTTTGGAAAGTCTTTCCCTCAATGATTGTAGTGTGGATGCATAACAATAAATGAGGGTCCAATGTATGGTTTCTAATCACAAATATGAATTATTCCAAAGAGATAGGGTCCCATGTGAAAGGGTTTGTCTCAATGCATCAGTAGTCCAATAAGTTCTTCCATAAATCTAGCTTCCATGTATGAGTGATGAACACCATGCTAAAATGCTAAAATAGTCAATGTCCCATGTGCAAGTACTAACTGCAATGCTAAAGGAATCCAAAAAGCTCATCCATAAACTTGGATCCCATCCCTAGTAGTTCATTTTGACACCCAAATGATGACTCTTGAACTCAACTAATGGTCAAGTATCTCCTCAAAATTCCCACCACGGTCATGTGGATCAAAATAAATAGAATCCAAAAGATCATCTGCATGGTTGTAAGAGGTCAATTCAGGAGCTGAAAGGAACACTACCATTTAAGATTTTCCAAGATGAACACCAATAGTCATCATCGGCCCGTAAGTAACCTCAAAGACATTATTTACATCATGTGGAGTAGAAGCATCAAAATGGAAAGTGAAAGTAGTTATCTTCCAAGAAAAGACAATTATTCATGTACCAACCATCACAATCATGCTTTGAATTCCGCCAAGAAAATATATATCATTCATACTCTTCACTAATATCATGATATGTTTCAAGAAGTTGTAAACTCTTCTTAAGCTCTCATATTATGTGTGCGATTTGATCCTCCCAATTTGTTTCCATTCTTTGGATCTATGAGGCTTTCGGGGCATTGAATATTGATCAAAAGAATAACATAATATCAAATAAAACCCCCAAAAATCCTCTATCCAATGACATTGATCTAGTTTCAATATGGGCGCTCTGTCAAAAGATATATTCTCTACAATATTGATGGTTCTCACAAAAAGGACCCTAGAATAACTTACTTTAAATCGACGATATCTCCAATTCCTAGACTTCAATTGGAACCATTTTTTTTTTTAAATTGGATGTGTTTTCAAGAGGAATTTAAATGTAGACTTGGTTTTTCCATATTATGCACATAAAGCTACAAGAATATATCTAAATGTTTCTGCCTCTTTTTTCTTAGGAAAAAATACACAAAAATATGGAAAAAAAATTCTTCCACTTTCTTTCCCAAGAAGGAGCTCCAATACCAATTGTCATCTACCTTTGTTCTAAAAAATAAATCACATATAATATATCCAAGATTAAGATTGTAAATTCCCATTTAATTGATTATATAAAAATACCCTTCAGGCATGGCAACACTATACAATGATCCTTTTGGAATAAATCCACTATTGTTCACTTGCCTCTTAAGGTAAGGTGACCTCTCATTGAGCTAATCTTGAACAAAAAATACTTCAATACATATCCATATACTTCAATACATATCCATAAGAACTATGTACCTCTTTATATCTAACTAGAGAACCCTAATTATAACCACCTCCTAATTACCTAATGGACTTTCTTTAATGAGGCCACATTACATGTATTCCATTCTAACTGACTAATGGATATTATTTAATAATAACATCCATAATGGACCCATTCCACTTTACATTGAATGACCACCATAACTATATCATTACTACATTGAATGAATGAGGGTGAATAATGGTTTCCCCCCAAGTTTATTTTGCACAAGACAAGTGTGCCCTTCCCAAGAAGCATGAGGAAACATCCAAAAGAAAACTCAATTAAAATATGAGTGGGAAATATTTTTAAGAAATCATGGGAAAGGAAGTTTTTACTTCAAATGACAAGTGTCAAACCATATCACCCATGCACCCCCTTTCCTYTTTTGCTCTTATGGTATCACGGTTCCCTTGTTACTTCTCAAGCAACCTTTTATGTGGATAATATATTACCATTGTCATATCATAAGGACACCATGGAAATCATAAAAATCACACCATAATCCTTYCCCRCAATGGAAAKCCATMWAAAATTCAATAGTCAGACCACTAGGAACATTTACAACTCATTGACCTTATTTATACACAACCCAAATAATACATGAGTTTATGTATTATATTCTAGGGGTCAAGGGTAATGAATTCATTGTTGAATATTCTATAAGAGAGTTCTAACAATTAAATTTTACTATTAATATTCAATAAGAATTTTTATGTCTCAAAACTTTACATGAATTGAGATATGATTCAATGCATTGTTCTTCTTACACGAAGAAAGCATGGTTTGAATAAAGTCTCATGATACATAAGAGACCACTTTATAGTTAATTTTTTTTTCCATTTCTATAAATCATGTAGTGTTCGTTTACTGGCACACACATTGTGAAAGAAAAATGGAGAGTAGACATATTTTCTTTTACACACCAACAACATCGCAACTGCGACTACTATTTTACAAACGTGGCAAGAGAGATGACTATGTTACAAAACGTGGCAAGAGAGATGACTATGTTATAGACATGGCGAGAGTGATGACCATCCAATGGCATCTCAATAGCGACGTCAACGTGGAAATAGCGACATATGTTTGTATGGTGTCGCACGTGCGACGTTATCGAGCAATATGGAAAAAAAAATTAAAATTTCCTCTATTTTTCGACAATATGGCTAATTTTGTTCATAACGTCGCAAATAGAACGTCGAATTTTTTACAATATGTACTAGTGATCGATGGGACGTTCATCCTTCATATGCATCCAATTGGTTAATTATTAACATATAAGTGTTTATTTTATGTTCTTATGTTATTCCACTATGTAAATGGTTTATATGAATGTTGTGTGTTTGTTATTTTCTTGCACAGGGTCATTCATGTTTTAATATATGTTGTTAGATGCATCAAGAACTATGGTATCCATCAACTGGTTAAATTTGTGTGTGATATGTAGTTGACAACATACACGAATTTGTGTGTGATATGTAGTTGACATTGTGCTAGACCTCCTCGAGGAATTTTCAGAGTATGACATATCTGCTATCCCAAGGGAGAAAAATCAAATCGTTGATGCATTGGACACCTCGGCCTTAGTTTTTAAGATCCCCATATTCCCAAACAAAAAATATGAGATTAAAGTCAAACATAGGTCGACAGTGCCTGATAATATAAAATACTGGCAGGTGTTTGAGGATGACAAGCAGGTAGAAAGATTTCTTCATATGAGCAACGAGTTCTCTAATACAAACATTGACAACGAATGTTGTTGTGACGAACATGGGAGCGTGAATGCACATAGTAATGATGAACCTTTACAAAACCAGATCGTGGGAAGGGACATAATTCAATTGAAAAATAATATCATTCTGAAGGGGTTAGTGTCACTGGAAAAGTTGTTTGACGAAAATGACGTGGCCAAAAATCCCAAGATCACTGCAAGCGAAGAGGATGGGGAGGACCACAACATTGGGATTGAGGAGAACCCAAAAATGATAAAATTATTGAAAATACTAAGTCCAGAGGTCAGGCAAGATTACGTCAAGCTCATGAAGGATTTCCCCGATGTTTTCACATAGAGCTATGATGATTTGAAGGCGTATGACACCAAATTAATTCAGCATGCCATCCCTCTCAAAGAATATCAGAAGTCATTCAAACAAAAGTTGCGTCAGATAAATCCCATGTTACTGCCGCTGATCAAAAAAGAGGTAAAGAAGCTTTTCGACGCTAAGATTATTGTTTCTTTTCAATTCTCTAAATGGGTGGCTAATTTGGTGGTCGTGAGAAAGAAGAGAGGAGAGACAAGACTGTGTGTAGACTTACGAAATTTAAACAAAGTGTCCCTCAAGTATCACTACCCTCTTCCCAAAATGGACTATATCCTACAAAAGGTGGTGGGGTCCCAGAAAATGTCCATGTTGGACAGTTTTTTAGGGTATAATCAAATCATGGTCCACCCAGACGATAGAGAAAAAATAGCTTTTACAACTCCATGGGGAACGTTCATGTACGCCAAGATGCCTTTTGGCATGATGAACATTGGAGCCACTTTCCAGAGGGAAATCGAAATCGTGTTTTTCAAAGAAAAGGACAAGTTCATTGTGATCTATCTGGATGACATCACTATATACTCTGCCTCTGACAAGCAACACCTCGAGCACCTGAATAAAGTTTTCCATAAGTGTAGGAAGTTCGACATATCGCTAAATCCAAAGAAATCACATTTCAGGGTGAAAGAAGGGAATATGTTGGGACACATTATCTCCAAGGAAGGCATTAAGATAGACCCTAGAAAGGTTGAAGAAATCTTGAAGATTGACACTCCACATAGTAAAAAGGAAGTGAAATCCTTCCTGGGAAAGGTAAACTTCTTAAGGAGATTCATCTTGAACCTGGCAGAAATCATAAAGAACATAAATTGCATGCTCAGGAAGGGAAATGAGATCAAGTGGAACCTGGAGGCCAAGTAGTCTTTTGACGATATCAAGGTGGCACTGACTAAATATACTATGCTATCTAGTACAGACTTTACGAAAGATTTCATCATGTTTTCATTTGCCTAAAAACACACTATTGTCAGCGTGCTATTGTAGAAAGACGAGAAGAACTTTGAAAAACCCATAGCCTATTTCAACAGGAAGCTACATGACGCTCCACTAAGGTACGACATTATGGAAAAACAAGCATACACCTTAGTGAAATATTGGAAAGAGTTCAGGACGTATATATTGCACTCCCATGTCATTGCTTATGTACCCAACAACTCGGTAAAGGATATCCTGACTCAACCTGACCCTGAAGGGAGAAGAGGAAAGTGTATAGCAGCCATGCTGGAATACAATCTTGAGATCAAGCCTAAAAAACTGATCAAAGGTCAAGGCATCACAAAGTTAATGGTGCAATCAGACTGCGACGTTGTGGGGATAAATTTCATTATTGATTTGTCAGAATGTCCTCAATAAGAAACGACTGTGCAGGTATCTCAAGAGTTCATCGATTCACCATGGTATGCAGACACCATCTAAGTTTTGAAGAGTCTCTAGGCCCCTCCAGGCGTAAGTAAGACTAAGGCTAGATTTCTCAAACTTAAAGCGGTTAAGTTCTGCATCCTAGACAACTCACTCTACTGGAAGGACCCTGGAGGAATATTGTTGAGTTGTTTAATGGAAAATGATCTGAAGTGGGCCATGCAAGAATTTCACAAAAGGTGATTGCGGAGGACACCACTACTAGAAAACCATCACACACAAAATATTAAGGGCAAGTTACTACTGGCCTACAATCTTCACTGATGTGTATAAAGAGGTCTCCAACTACCACGAATGTCATATTTTCGATGGGAGAAGAAAGTTGCAACCCCTTCCACTAAAGCCAATCTCAGTCGAAGTGCATTTCATGCAGTGGGGTCTATATTTTAGGGGAAATAAACCCACCATCCTCCGTGCAACACAAGTGGATACTCACGACCACTGACTACTTCAAGAAATGGATAGAATCCATCCCCATGAAGAAAGTTACTGATGCAGTCATCATCAAATTTCTGGAGACAAACATTTTTTCAATATTTGGCTGCCCCGTCAAGATCATAATAGATAACAAGGCCACATTCAAGTCCAAGAGGATGGAAAAGTTTTTTTAGGATTAAAATATAACCCTAGGGCATTCCATTGTGTACTATCCAAAAGGAAATGATTTATCAGAATCCTCAAATAAGAGCCTAACGAAGATCATCAAAAGACTCCTGCATGACAACAAGAAAGCTTGGCATAAAAATCTTATCTATGCGATGTGGGAAAATCGGGTTTACCACCAAGAAGTCCATCTCAACGTCGCCTTTTCATATCGTTTACGGAGTAGACGCAACCTTCCCTACCTCACTTGGGCCACTCGTCAGAAGGTTGTTGCAAGAGGAGGAGGTTGAGACAAATCATGCGCAGAGGAGAATAAATCATCTAATTCACACGCAACAGGCAAGGGAACAGGTGTATAATCAATCACAGCTTCATCAAGAGAGGATGAGGAAATATTTCAACAAGCATTCTAAGCAGGATGATTTTCAAATAGGGCAGTTGGTGCTGAGATGGGATGCGAGTAATGAATATAAAGGGAAGCATGGAAATTTTGACCACCTTTGGAAAGGTCCATTCAAAATCAACACATATTGTGGGAACAATGCTTATTTCCTAGAAGGATTAAATGGAGAATTCCTTGGTTGGGGGCCTATAAATGGTAGGTTCTTCAAGCATTATCTGACGAAATAAAATTCATTTAAGACAATTGTCAGTGTAAATAGTCATTTTATTTTTTGCATCAAGTCAGTAGGTCAACCGAAAATTGAAGCCTGAAGTGAAGGCCCTAAGTTTATGCTCAGTCTTTAGAAGTTGTGTCGATAAGTTTAGGTTGTGTTTTATTTTTTGTACTACAGTGCCAAAGAGTCAAAATAAGGCCCAATGGTCTGGCTCCTAGTCTACTGTTCTTTGCTACCTTGCGGGGAGGATAGAATCCCCATTGGAGCCATCTGTTAGCGCTGCCATTTTTTCTTTCCATTTACAGTCAGCTTTTAGTCACGTTGTGACCCATGCGTCCAAACATGTGAATTCAGGTACGCAAAAATGAAAGGGTCTAAATCAGTAAGTGGTCAGTTGGCCCTTGGAAACAAGAAGGGGTGTCAGAGTTGAAGCATATGTAAAAAGTACAGGCATGTCATTCCCAAAGAGTCGGTTCTTGTCAAAAGTTAGTCTTTACRTGCCCCAGGTCGAGTCAAGCAGTTAATGGAAGTTGTTTCGGCAAGTGTTACGGCTATTATCAATTCATTATGAGGGCYGAATTCACTTTTCTTTGGCAGGATTCTTCCTCCCATCCGAGTTGTTATAAATCCCAGAGTTTCTACACCCATTCTATCCACGAAATCAGATTCAGGTTATGTCTGTAAGATTTCTCGTAGTCCGAGATCGATCAAATTATCCATTTTAGGCATCCGCTCAATATATTGTGTGCAAGACACATACCGATCGCGCCATGGCGACCTCTTAGAACAAGAAAAAGGGTAGTGGCAGGATCGCTAGAACCAAGCCTCAAAGTGATTTGGATTCGTTCTCACTCGCAGCGGGCATCCCCAAAGATAAAAAGGGGGTTTTCCCTTCACCCATAGGAAGGGATGATTTTAGGGGCTAAATTTTGCTCATGGGTTAATTTTCCATGGTTTTCCAAAAACGAGATTCGTTATTTTAAAAAAGATTGCCCAAATTCTATAGGATAAAATTATATTACCTTAAAAATCACCAAAAATTTATAAAACTATATAAAATACTTAGAAATTTGAATATTTTTACAAAAATATTGCTAAACATTTATAGTTTCCATATGAAGGATTAGTAAGATTCGCCAAGGTTTCTACATTTTAATACAAATTTCCATCCTTAAAACCATCCCTTCCCACGGGGATGATGACATCACATCGTGCAGAAATTGGAGTGGAAGGAACTGCACAGGAAGGAAGGGCAGCAAAATCCCCATTTCCCCAACAACATATACCTTGGAGAAGGGGAAAACCAAGGAAGAGAAAGGAGGCTGAGGAATTTTGAATCTCAGATGAGCCATGGGCATGATCAATTGTTGAGCAATTACTTATGCGCATCATCCACCTAGAGCCTCTGGAAGGCACCAACCGAGAAAGTGGGAGAAGAATTTGGATGGATGCCACAGGTTCAAATGATCAAGAGACAACTCAACAGTTGAAACAAGTGAAGCTAGCCATTGCCGAATTGTACCAAGAAAATAGGGAGCTGAGATAATAGCTGGCGATGAAGATCACAGAAGCATTATTAGCATGAGGTCACGAAGGGAATGTGAGGTGGCACAAAATACAACTTTGGGAAGTGCAGGATACGATTGTAGAGCTACGTGAAGCACAACGGCTATTGGAAGAAAGGTATGATATAAACTCCAAAGAAGGTGAAGCGTGTGAAGGAATAGCACATGAAACTCTCGCCAGTGAGAAGAAGAAACAAGATTAGCCAATTTCTTTCCTGTATTCACAAACAGAAGGCAAATCTTGACAATTCTTGAAGGAAACATCACCAAGACATTTTTCCATTTTTATAATGGTTGTGACTATCTACAACCACTTTCCGTGCACACTTCCCCAGCAAGATGAGCATGTGACAGAAAGCCAAAGCTATTACAACAAACTGTGAGACTCTGACAGACACTTGTCCACCCAGATACCTGATCGATAATCGAATCCCCGTGGCAGATTACAACAATCATGATGTAGCCATATGTACCTTTTGTCTATTTTTGGAAAATGTCATGCGAAGAGTTTTGTAACGCTGAACAGTCAGTTCCATAGTTGTAGGGATAGTAGTTAGAAGAGTAGGGTAGCCCAAGTGGCACCCTCGTTTATATATTTGATCTTTTCTATGTAAGTCAGTTTGGTTGGAAAAATTGGTATAGACAATAGCTATTGTATGTAATTTGAGTTATATCGAAACTTAATGAAAAAGTCCTGTAACTTTGATGAAAATATTCTAAGTGTAGCAGTTGGATGTATTGTTTTCCTTTCTTGTGTATGTACTTTCTTTTATATTTTTCCATATCTTTTTCTTTCTATTTCAGAACGAATTTTTGAACTTGTGGATTCACTGCGCAACGTCCCTTGTTCGCACCACTTAGACAAAACGTTTTCCTCTAAAATCTAACTTTGAATTCACCCATAGCGGTGCTCTGAGTTACTTCCTGTAATTTCTATCTTCCACACATTACCATTTTGCACTGAATATTGTTTCTCTCTTAGCCTTTATCCTCTCAAGGTTCAGTCACCGAGTCATTTTTTTCTGTCCTTTCCTTAAATTGACTCCATAGCCCATGTCTTATTTTCTTGCACCAATGTAACCAGAACCCATTATATCAAAGGTGTTAAATCTAGCCACTACTTTAAAGCCATATCTTGTGTAGAGAGAGAGTCTCCTGAGAGAGCCCTCTACAGGTCCGAAAGGCTAGTTTCGGGCCTCAAAGTTGGTTGAAAAAGTTACCTTCGTCATCTATTTATCAGCCGAACAGATTTATGGAGTGCTAACAGGGATGATGATTGAGCATCGACCGATTCGACGAAGTGTTGGAGTTGAGAAAGATAAATTATTGATGGTCAATGATCGTGCATTGGCCAATTTGGAGAAGTGTTGGATTCGAGTAAGAGAAATTCTTGATCATCAATGGGTCAATGGTCAAGCAACGACCAATTTGAAATAGTGTTTCTATTGAGTAAGAGAAACCTTCGATGGTCGAGCATCGACCAATTCAACGAGGTGTTCGGGTCATCCAAGAGAAACGTCCAACAACCGATGAAGGAAAGAGTGTGATGATGTGTCATGACATGTCATCCAAAGTTCCATGTTAGATTCTATGTTTCATGACACTTCAACATTCATGTGTCATTCCATATCAGTAGTTTCCATGTTAGATAAGAAATGGTCGATGGTCGATGGTCAGATCGTCCAATTTTGAGAAGTGTTTTCATCAATTAACAAGGATCTCTAATGACTGATAGGTCGACGGTTGGGTGTCAACCGAATTGGTGAGGCATTTCATTTGAAAAATCATCGATGGTCAATGGTTGGTTCAGTCAGTTTAGGCATGTTTTGCAAGGAGTTGCCAAAATATTTGGCCAATGGTCGATGGTCGGCCATTGAGGAGATTCACAAACAATTTCATTTTTCCAAAGAGAATGATCGATGACCGATGATCGATGGTCCAGTCGGTAGTTTTGGAAAGGTGTGGTATGCGACCAAAGGATTTAACTGATCAATGATCATTGATAGAGCCAAATCAATGTTCCATAATTCTTCTAATTTTAAGATTGAAAGCTCATATTTGAAGGATGTTACAGTGGTAAAATAGTCAAAATTATAATATTTTTGCAGGTTTTCAAGGTCATGAACTTCAAGGAGATTTTGAGGCCATAAAGAATGTTTTTAGCCAATTAAAATGCACAAGAACATAGTGTAACTTGGTACACTATGTCTCTTCCTCTTAAATAAAATAAATCAGAGAGATATTTCCAATGAGCTAATATATTTGCAAAATGGAGCTCGTATGAGAAAGTTACAATTGAAACAATTAAGGTAAAATTTTGGCACTAGTTTACTTCCAGAGGAAATAAATCCTAGCTCGGAAGTCCGTTTGAGGCACATGAGTATTATATGGAAATATTATGAGCCATAGAATACCACCATGGAGACATATTTGGAATTCGGGTAAGTAAAAATGCGTAGAAAGAGAAAGAAGACACGGGTAACATACATGGATAAAAATGTAAAACAATCAAAACTTCTACATGTAACTATTAATTCAGAGCCCGATTAAGGGTGTAATTATGACCAATTTTTCAGAAGATAGTGATGGACATACCCAATTGAGATTTTGTCAAAATCCCAAAGGAATTGGTGTTGGGTTGCATGAACAGGGCTAAAAATTGTAAGTTAGGTTAAAGTTCCAAGGGGAAATTCCATATTGCTACAAATTTTGACTGGAGCATCAGTTTGACAATCTGAGGGTAACTATGAATTCAGTGTTGGTATTATTATATTTTCCTTTTAGAAATATTTTATTGGTTCCTGATAGATGTACCTATGTGAGTGGAAAAGGGTGGTGTTTGAGACTATTTACACCAAGGAGAAAGATGTACAAAAGAGTTTAATTGGCAATATTCAATTCCCTATAAATGTTTGCTTAGTGCTCAGAATTGAGCAATAAAGTAGTCATTGGAAAGATATTAAATAAGAGAATCCAGATATCAACTCAAAAATTAATTTTGAGATAGAGGATTCTCAAGGAATTAGAAGAAAGGTTTATGGTGAACTTGAAGGATACCATTTAGTAGAATGGGAATTCCATGAAGCCGTAACTTTTGGCTTGTAAATCATATTAAAGAATGAGTATAGCCATTGGAAAGGTGACATCGAAGAAAACATGATAGAAATCCTAATTTATCAAGGGGATCATAGAGTTTCTCAATAAAATTGCAAGAGGAAGTGGGAATTGGACTCCATGAACCATGTAATTACTCAATGTAAGAATTTTTCCAAATAATATCAAAATTTGGAGAAACATTCCCAACTAATAGAGTTGATTTCCAGAGGTGATTGTTGGATAATGAAGAGTACTGAAACTCATGATAGTTCCTATGCATAAGTATAGAGGAAAATTTGAAGTGTAATACCTTAACAAAATAGAACAGGGTGAGCTTATTAATAGGGCATTGTTAATAACAAGATCACTCTAGCGAAGAGTGTTGTGTGAGTGATTTATAGAAAGGGAATAAGGTTCCAAAATTGATTATTTTTTGGGTATGTTCAAGATTAATCCGAAGGTCCTTTTGATAGGGAAGCAGGTCAATGTTGTACAGTTGGATAAAGTATCCAAGTTTTATAAAGTGGAGTGCAAGGCTACAGAGCAAGTGATGAAAGGTTGGAAAATATCTAAGGAAGAGCGGAGGAATATTAGTATTCAGGTGTTATAGAATATGAATGTTTTGAAAAGGAAAAACAATAGAGCTTATCACATAAAGCATGAAGACAATAGGTGAAAAGTGTTATTGCATGCACAAGGAGTTAAAGAGGAATCCATAGCCTTGACGGTGGAGATATAGTAAGGGCTACAAAGATTATTTTAAGAGAAGAAAAAGGGGATGTCATGAGTGTTGTGAGAAATCTTACCCTGCGGACAGGCTAAGCTCCCATTTGGACTAAGACTCCTATATTTGGTCCAAAGACAAAAGAGAACAAGTGGTTACTAATTTCCCTATAGATATAACTAAATCAATCAAGCAAGAGAGAAGAACAATATGGCATACCTGATTGTGATGTTCGTCCTCGTTGTTCCAATCCCGCTACTTGATCTCTAAGCTCCTCAATACAACTGAAAGCCTATAAAGACTAGCAAAAGAAATATTCCTCCTACTCTACAAGATTATATAAGAAAAGTGTATATATAAAGATTAGATAAACAATATACAAGAAAATGTAACAAGACATAAACTTAAGGAAATAAGACAAGTATATATTAATTGGAAAGCCAAAAAGAGATACTTACAGACCATAATTGATGTAGTAGGATCCTATCCAAGATCTCCTCTTCCAGCCTCTTGCAAAAATCTTGAAATAAAAATGATGAATTATTTCCCTAGGATCAAAGGTTTGATACCTAAAATCTTCCTTTTCTTCCCTAGTGTAGTCTCCAATTTCTGTTATGCAATGTTTCTCATGTGGACAGATGAAAATTCCCTTGGATTACTAGACCCTTATACCAACACAGAAATAATACAAGTGGACACTATCATCCCTTTAAACTTATATTAACCAATCAGAATGAGGAGAGAAAGGATATGATGAACCTGTTTCGACGTTTTTCCTCATTTCTTCCAATCCCCAAGCTTGATCTCAATTTATGCTAGGGAGCTTGGAGATCAATCCTGGGGATTGGAAGCAGCAAGGACAAATGTCGAAACAGGTTCATCATATCCTTCCTCTCCTTCTCATTATGATTGGTTAAGATAATTTTAAAGGGATGTTAGTGTCCACTTGTACTATTTTTGTCTTGGTATAGGGGTCTAGTAATCCAAGGGAAGATTCATCTGTCTATAGGAGAAACATCCTGTAATAATGAGATAAGGTGTGAATCATGGAGTGGATGAATCATCTCTATGAACAAGTATAAGAGTGTAGGATGAAGATATTTTTAGATATGATCTAGCAACTTTTGTCAAAAAAAAGTACCCAAAGAAAGAAACTAGTCTATATTATCAAAGTGTGCATCAAAAGTAGGGTATAAGTGCAAATGCAAGGTGTAGCATTTCCATTTGGAGAAGAGTAGTCTTGAATGGCCAAGCAGTGCTTCACAGTGAATCACCCAATGAAGTGAAGAGAGATATTTAAAATTGAGCAAATCCATAGATGGCAAAGAGTATTAGAAAGATGACATAAAAGAATATTTCATAATGTTGAAATGTCAATCAATGATAATGGTATTTCAAGACTAGTTTGGTTAAGGAAATGGGGAGTGGCTAATTAGATTGCAGTTCTAATGTTCAACTAGAGTAGTGCATGTTACAATACTATGAATATTGAGAATTATATCCAAAAGATGTTGGGACATGTTTTCTCTGCATAAAGAAAGCAATTGTGAGATGACAACACTAGTGGATCTAGTGGTTGGAAATGTAGAATGGTCAAGTGGGGCTTGGCTAGAAGGTTCAGAATAGGGGCTAGTGGTGCACAATTGAGCAAAATAACAGTGCACAAGGTAGCAAGGTTCTACATAAATTCAAGGACAACCATATACAACAACAAAAATAAATAATTAATTAAATCTGGAATAGATATGCATTGGATTGCATGATAGAATTGATGGATAATGAACACAATAAAAATAGAATGCATGTGCATAAAATAGGCATGAAAGACAAAATTATTGGTGCATATTGATGTGAGTTTGTGCACGTGGAAATGAATGTACATTTTGTTGGCATATATATATATATATATGAAATAATGATGCTATGATATTTGAATAAAACTAATGATGGATTATGTATTTAGGAAAAATGATTATAGCATGATGATATTGTTGCTTATGGTATCCATCCATATAAATACACATGAGGATGGTGGAAATGATGATCAAGAGGTTGGTGAAGGGAGTATATGATATTCTACAAAGTACCAATTGATCAAGTAGCATCAAGTAAATTGATGACATCCATGCAGGGATGCATTCGGGGTTGTTATGATGTATAAATGTTGAAAGGAATTGAGGTAAGAATTATCTCAATCAAACCTCAATATTTGAATTGTTTTAAATGCAAGAGGCCTTGAGTATGCAAATATTATTTGTTGCTTGAATGCAATTATCTGAAATTTAATTTCATATTGTGTTATGTTGGTTATGAGATCATAACCAAGTTAAGTCATGAGACATTAATCCTATTGTACCAATGAATGTCATTATATATGGTCATGTGCAAAACCATGATGAGATTGGATATGGAAAGTCTATAGTGCCATCCAAGTGTATAATGGTTTTATCCTATATAACCTATTAGCATTGCTAAGAGTCGGTTTTAAGTCATGTTGTGACCCATGCATCCAAACATGTGAAGTTAGGAATGTAGCACGGTGAGGTTGAATTAAGCAAGTGGTTGGTTGGCCCTTGAAAAAGGGAAGGGATGTCAGAGTCGAAACTTGTATAAGTGGTATGGGTATGTCTTTTCCAAGAGAGTTGAGTCCTGTTGAGAAACCAGTCTCTACATTCCTAGGTTGAGTCAAGTGGTTAATGAAAATCACATCAGCAAGTACAATAGTTATTATCAATCCATAATGAAGGCCGAGGGAATAAAAAATCACGACATTTCTATCATGCATGCCCAAAAAACCTTATCACTTGTATCCTACATGTGGGGATTTTCCATGGAAAACCTGCAACTTGACTTGGAACATCTCGTTGCCATGAATTCAATGTCCTTCAACATGATTTCCTCTCTTTTCGAACTCATTATAAATCTTGAATGTTCGGCACCCTCTCTAGTCACAAAACCAGGCCTGAACTCTATTTGCAATTTCCCTTGCCAGTCTAGTTTGTTCAAAGTTTCCCCCCTGTGCGTTTGTTGGATATATTATGCGTAGAATACACATTTTTTGCACCATGGAGACCTCTCAGAGTGCAAGGAAAAGCATGCGGAGCAACAAAACTGCAAGGTCCGAGCCCCAAAAATACTAGGAGTCATTCTCACCTGTGGCAGACATCCCCAAAGATGTGAAAGGATATATTCTTTTATATACAGAGAAGACTAGATCAAACCGCGCAGAATATGAAGCGGAGGGATTTGAACACGAAGGGAAGAAAGTAGGAGCCCCCTCTTCCCAACATCAAATGCCTTGGAGAAGGGGTAGGCCGAGGAAGAACAAGGATACCATGGAAGAGTGAGTGTTAGAAGAGCCACGACCCAGATTGATAGATGAAGAACTACTCATGTGTTCCATCTGGCTAGAACCTGCTGGAGGATTGAGACGCAAAAACATGAGCAAAACAAGGAGAGCAGATATCACAGGAGCGAATGATCAAGAGCCATCTCAGAAACTGAAGCAGAAAAAGATGGTTATCGATGAACTCTATCAGGAAAACATGGAGTTTAGGAGACAACTACCGACAAAGACTACGAAAGCATCAACAACGTAGGGTCACGAAGGGAACATGGAATGGTTGAAAAGGCAGCTCAGAGAGGCGTATGACACCATTGTACAACTGTGAGAAGCACAAAGACTGGTGGAATAAATGCATACAGAGCATCCTAGAGAAGGTGAAGCGACCGAGAAACAAGCCCACATGGGTCTCACGAACGTGCAGGAAAATCAAGTTTAGCAGGTGTTTGTTTCTACATCCAAAAAATCATAAGACAAATCTTGGCAGTTTTGAAGGACATGTTTCCCCAAAGCACTATACTTTTTTGATAACGTCTGTGACAATCAAATAGCCACTTGCTACGCACTCTCCTCCAACAAATGAGCACGTAACATAAATTAGAGTCATTATAGAAGACATCAAGCTCCTGACAGACACTTGTTTGCTGGGACACCTAATCAAAGGGATAAAGTGACACATCTTTCTCTATATCTAATCCTGATCGAAAATCATATTCCCGTGGAAAACTTGCAAATGATCTCGAGTGAAGAGATGTGATTATTGTCTATTTTTGGAAAGCACCATGCGAAGAGTCTTTGGTGCATGCTGATCATTTTTCCTAGTTTAGGGTTAGCAGTTAGGAGGCAGGGTAGCCTAAGCGGTGCCCTCGTTTATATATTTCATCTTTTCAATGTAAACGAGGTTGGTTGGAAAATTTAGTAGACAACAACTATTGTATGTAATATGAGTTTTGACCGTAATTTAATGCAAAGGTCCTGTAACTTGACGAAAAGATTCTAGTTGTAAGAGTTAGATGTATTGTGCTTTCTTTCTTTGTGTATGTGATTCCTGTTATCTTTATTTCATATCTTTTTCTATCTATTTCGGAACAAATTTTTGAACCTGTGGATTCATTGTATAGCACCCCTTGTTCGCGCCACTTAGACAAAATGTTTTCTTCTAAAGATAACTCCAAATTCTCCCGCAGCGGCACTCCGAGTTACTTCCTGTATTTTCTCCCGCTACACATTACGGTTTTACACTGAAGGTTGTTTCTCACCTAGCCTTATCCTCTCAAGTCTAGTCACCGAGTCATTTGTCCTGTCTTTTCCTCAGATCAACCCCATATCCCAAGTCTTAATTTCCTGCACCAATATAACCAGAACCCATTATATCATAGGTGTTAAATCTAGCCATTGTTTTCAAAGTAATATCCTGCGTGGAGGCTGCACCATTTCTGAGAGAGCCCTCTCTAGATCCAAAAGGCTAGTTTCGGGTCTCAAAGTTGGTTGAAAAAATTACCTTGGTCATCTGTTTATCAGCCGAACGAATTTACGGAGTGCTAACATTCTGGCGACATTTTCAGGGACGAAATTGAATGGATTTTCCCTGGGAGAATAACAAACATTGTAGTTTAACCCATGAGGGTAACAAAGGGACAAACATCCATATCGGATGAAAACTCTTACCCTGGCGACTCTAGTCCAAACTGACCAGTATCTCCAAGTAGCACAGTTCAAGAAACCTGGCTCCAAAGACAATTTACACTAGAGCAAATCCTGACCCAAACCCTTTGGAGCCTGTGTACGACCTTGAGAAGATTCTACGCAAGGCTAGAGAGCAAGCATCGACCCATTCTACTACCTAGACAGAAGCTTGTCCTTGCCCAAAGACAGTGTGCAGAGCATTGATGACCTTGATTTTGATGCATTCTTCGAGCAAACTTTGTTCAGGTCGAAGTCAGAAAACGGTTTGGACGAGACTGTTTTCGACTCGAAAAAATTCCAATCCCTAGTATCAAGTAATATCCCTCAGAATATGAATCCTCCTAGGGATATCGATGCCAGATTTTCTCCCCTCATCATGCCTACCCAATTGCATGACTTGCCTCAAAACTATAGCAAGAGGATCAAGCTCTACGACACTAAGGGAAATGTTTTTTCTCAGAGGCACCTAGATTGGTTTAATGATTTCATCGACCTGGAGGAGGTGGACTACATAGATGAAAAAATTAGGTTGTTTGTGCAAAACCTTTCGGGAGATGTAATAAAATGGTCAAAGCTCTCCCACCTGCAAGCATTCGGGACTTCACCGCATTCGAGACGTCATTCCTAGCTAAGTCGAGGGACAAGAAAAACCATTTGCAGCTACTGACACAATACAATAACATGAAGAAATCACCGGAAGAGATGGTGTAGGAATTTTCAGCCCATTTTTTGAAAGTGTACAACTCAATCCCTGCAAAAGTCAAGCTACCCCTCGACGTTGTGTAGTTGTGGTACGCTGATTCCTTCGAAAATAATTTTTCCATGTTGTTAAGAGAAAGAATATTGGTGAATCTAGATAGTATAATGAGTAATGTTGTCGAAGTAAACATGATGCCAGTGGGAAAAATAAAACCAAGGTTCAACTGATGCGACAAGAGACCCTAGGTAGATGCGCAACCATTGACATCACGGTCCTTGGGCGATAAATTTGACATGATGATGAAGACCATGGAGAAGTTGATGGAGAGAATGTCCATGGGAAATAGACTTGTTCCCCAAGAACAGAACGACCCACCTCCCAAGAATCAGAACCTCAGAAGGGGTCAAATCCCTTAGATTGGACAAAGAGAACAAAAAGAAAAAAGGGATCAAGGTGACCAGAAAATGAGACCGGTGACCAGCAAATGAGACCTCCTTTCCAAAACAACTACGTGGATGAGGATTTCGACTAGACATTAGATGACTAGTTGCCCTGTTGCGATGACCAAAACTCGTGTGTGTTATTGACAAAGAGCGAGCATGATCGGTATATGAGTAGAAACGAAGACCTCATGCCAAGGGTCGATGATGATATGATACTCAAAAAAGATCATGTGCCATCTTGGGAGACAAAAAAATTTCAAGAAAGGTTATCAAAACGCCATCATGCAGCTCCAGAAGAAGTACAACCTCCGGAGCAAAGACGTTCCTACAGAGTCGCAACAAACAAAACCCATAAGGAAGCCTCCGGTGGAAACCCCTTCCACAAGCCGACCAAGGTCAGACAACATGGGCAAGGATGTGATAGAGAAATATAAGTCGAAGGAGGAGGTCCCCAAGAAATATCGGGACACAAGACGGGAGGTGAACGAAAAAAAGGTAGAGAAAACTTGTCCCCCTTTCAATTTTGAACACGATATGGCCAAAATAAAAATCTCTGTCGCTTTCAATGAACTTATTAGAAAGGGAAAGTATCGAGAAAAAATCATTAAAATGATGAAAATGGGGGGGACCCCCGATACTCTGAATATTCAAGACGATCACCCTGCCATCCTTTTTGGTCCGTGCATTGAAGAGAGAAGCGATACCGAAGACGTCCCTCCTTTCTATGTCAGTCTGAAGATCCATGACATGAACCTACATAATGCCATGCTAGATTCTGGTGCATCGCACAACCTCGTGTTGAAGGTGATCATGGATGAACTAGGTTTGGATGTCACCAGGCCAAACAAATACCTTTTCTCTTTTGATTCGAGGAAAGTTGAGTGTTTATGCATTATCAAATACCTAGTTGTATCATTGGCTCAAATCCCCACTAATAACATGGTCATGGATGTGGTCATTGCAAACATACCCCCAAAATTCGGCACCCTACTCTCGAGGTCGTGGGCTGTGAAGTTGAAGGGCATGTTGCAGATGGATATGTCATACGCCACTATCCCTATTTTTGGCCAAGAAAGAAGGTTGTACAGAGAATTGCTGCTGAAATACATCATAAGCAGCAAGACGTAGCCACACAATCATCCCATATACGTCGTCGATACTGAGGTGGGTTCTTCTATATTCTAGAATGACCTGAGTTTCGAGGAAGAAGAATTGACCACCATCATAGCAGATGACAAGAAGACCGTGTGGGAAACAACAAAATGCGCCAACCCAAAATATCACATAGAAAACATGGTGTGGAACATGATTTTTGACGGTGCAGTCAGCAAAGAAGGAGCTGGCGCTAGCGTATGGGTGAGCCCCCCTGAAGCAAGCACAAAGTTGTGCTCATACAAGCTCGTGTTTGAATGCACTAACAACATGGCTGAGTATGAAGCACTAATATTGGGCTTACAAGTTCTGAAATAATTGGGCATGTAGTGAAAGGGTGTACCTTAGTGAAAGCCTTGAAAGAATTCAGGACATACATATTGCACTCCCATGGTCTCGCTTGTGTACCCAACAGTTCAGTAAAATATATCCTGACTCAACCTGACCCGGAAGGAAGGAGAGGCAAGTGGATAGTGGCCATGTTAGAATACAATCTTGAAATAAAGCCTACAAATCTGATCAAATGTCAGGGTCTCGCAAAGTTAATGGCATAGTTGGATTGCGACGTTGTAGGAATGAATTTCATCGTTGATCTGTCGGAATCCCCCCAAGAAGAAAAAATTGCACAGGTGATTCAGCAGTTCATTGATTCGCCATGGTACACGAACATCATCTATGTGCTGGAGAATCTCTAGGCCCTATTGGGCGTGAGTAAGACTAAGGCTAGAGTTCTCAAGCTTAAAGCGGTTAAGTTCTGCATCCTGGACAACTCACTCTACTAGAAATACCTCGGGGGAATATTGCTAAGTTGTTTGTTGGAAGACAACGCGAAGAGAGCCATACAAGAATTTCACAAAGGCGATTATAGAGGACACCACTATTGGAAGACCACTAAGCACAAAATCCTAAGGGTGGGTTATCACTGGCCTACAATTTTTGCTGACATATATAAGGAGGTCTCCAGTTGCCACGAATTTCAGATTTTCGATGGAATAAGAAAGTTGCAGCCCTTGCCACCAAAGCCAATCTCAGTCGAAGCACCTTTCATACAGTGGGGTCTAGATTTCATAGGAGAGATAAATCTACCATCCTCTATGCATCACAAATGGATACTCACAACCACTGACTATTTCAAGAAATGAATAGAGGCGATCCCCATGATACATGCTACCAACGTAGTCATCATTCAATTCCTGGAGACGAACATCCTGTCGAGGTTCGGGTGTCCCGTTAAGATCATTACAGATAATGCAACCACATTCAAGTCTAAAAGGATGGAGAAATTTTTCCAAGATTATAACATAACCCTGGGGCATTCTACAATGTACTATCCACAGGGAAACGAGTTAGCAGAATCCTCGAATAAGATCCCAACCAGGATCATCAAAAGTCTCATGTAAGAAAACAAGAGATTCTGGCATAAAAATCTTATCTACGCATTGTGGGTAGATCGTCTTACAACCAAGAAGTCTATATCAACGTCACCTTTCCAGATCGTTTACGGTGGGGAAGCAATTTTCCCTACTTCACTAGGACTGCCCATCAAGAAGTTATTGCAAGAACAGGGGGTTGAGACAAATTCTGTGTAGAGTAGGATTAATCAGCTAATTCACATGCAACAGGTGAGAGAGTGGGTGTATGATTAATCACAGCTCCATCAGGAGAAGATAAAGAAGGATTCCGAAAAGCGTTCGAAGCAGGAAGATTTTCAAGTCAAAAATTTGGTGCTAAGATGGGATGCGAGAAATGAAGGTAAAGGGAAGGACAGAAAGTTATACCACCTTTGGACAAGTCCTTTCAGAATCAGCGCATACTACGAAGACAAGGATTATTTCCTAGAAGGATTAGATGGAGAATGCCTTGGTTGGGGGCTTGTAAATGGAAGGTTCCTCAAGCATTATTTAACAAAAGAAAGGTCATTTAAGTCATTTGTCATTGTAAATAGTCATTTTATTATTGTGTCGAGTCAATAGGTCAGTAGAAAATTGAAGCCCGAAGCAAAGGCCCTAAGTTTATGTTGAAGTCTTAGAAGCCACATCGATAGGTACGGGTATGTCTTTTCCAAGAGAGTCGAGTCTCGTTGAGAAACCAGTCTCTACATCCCTAGGTCAAGTCAAGTGGTTAATGGAAATTTCATCAACAAGTACAACAGTGATTATCATTCCATCATGAAGGTTGAGGGAATAAAAAATCATGGCGTTCGTATCATGCATGCCCAACAAACCTTATCACATGTATCCTACATGCGGGGATTTTCCATGGAAAACCTGCAACTCAACTTGGAACATCTCATCTCCATGAATTCACTGTCCTTCAGCATGATTTCCTCTCTTGTCAAACTCATTATAAATCTTGAACGTTTGGCACCCTCTCCAGTCGCAGAACCAGGCCTGAACTCTTTTTGCAATTTCCCTTGGCAATCCAGTTTGTTCAAATCTTTCCCCCTGTGCATTTGCTGGATATACTACGCGCATAATACACATTTTTCATTCCATGGATACCTCTTAGAGCACAAGGAAAGGAATGCAGAGTAGAAGAACTGTAAGGTTCGAGCCCCAAAAATACTGGGAGTCATTCTCACCTACGATGGGCATCCCCAAAAACGTGAAAGGAGCTATTCTTTTACCTACAAAGAAGACTAGATCAAACCATGAAGAATCTGAAGTAGAGGGATTTGAATAGGAAGGGAAGGCAGTAGGATCCCCCTCTCCCCAACATAAAATGCCTTGAAGAAGGGCCAGGCCAAGGAAGAACAAGGAGACCATGGAAGAGCGAGTGTTAGAAGAGCCACGGGCCAGATCGGTAGCTAAAGAACTACTCATGCGCGCCATCTGGATAGAACCTGCTAGAGGATTGAGCCACAAAAATAAGAGCAGAACAAGGAGACCATATATCATAGGAGTGAATGATCAAGATCCATCTCAGCAACTGAAGTAGGAAAAGTTGGCTATCATTGAACTCTATCAGGAAAACATGGAATTAAGGTGGCAGCTAGCGACAAAGACTACGGAACCGTCAGCAGCATAGGGTCGTGAAGGGAACATGGCATGGTTGAAAAGGCATCTCAGAGAGGCACAAGACACCATTGTACAGCTACGAGAAGCACAAATACTGGCAGAATAAAGGCACACAGAGCATCCCACAGAAGGCCAAGCAGTCGAGAAAGAAGCTTGCATGGCTCTTGCTAACGCGCAGGAAAACAAAGTTTAGAAGGTGTTCATTTATAAATCTGAAAATTCATAAGACAAATATTGGCAGTTTTGAAGGACATGTTTCCTGAAAGCATTATACATTTTTGGTAACAGCTGTGAAAATCAAACTGCCGCTTTCTACGCACTCTCCTCCAGCAAATGAGCATGTAACAGAAATCAGAGTCGTTATAGCAGACAACAAGCTCCTGAGAGACACCTATTCATTGGGACACCTGATCAAAGGGATATAGTGACACATCTCTCTCTGTATCTAAGCCTAACTGACAATTAGATTCCCATGGAGAGCCTACAAACGATCTCGAGTGAACAGACGTGATTATTGTCTGTTTTTGGAAAGCACTATGCGAAGAGTCTTTGGTGCATGCTGCTCATTTTTCCTAGTTTAGGGTTAGCAGTTAGGAGGCAGGGTGGCCCGAGAAGCGCCCTCATTTATATATTTCATATTTTTGATGTAAGCGAGGTTGGTTGGCAAATTTAGTAGACAACAACTATTGTATGTAATCTGAGTTTTGACCGGAATTTAATGCAAAGGTCTTGTAACTTGACGAAAAGATTCTAGTTGTAACAATTGGATGTATTGTGATTTATTTCTCTGAGTATGTGCTTCTTGTTATCTTTATTTCATATATTTTTCTATCTATTTAGGAACAAATTTTTGAACCTGCGGATTCGTAGTACAACGCCCCTTATTCGTGTCAGTTAGAAAAAACGTTTTATTATAAATATAACTCCAAATTTTCCCGCAGCGGCGCTCCAAGTTACTTTATGTATTTTCTCTCGCTACACATTATGATTTTACACTGAAGGTTGTTTCTCGCCTAGCCTTATCCTCTCGAGTCCAGTCATTGAGTCATTTGTCCTGTCTTTTTCTCAGATTGACCCCATAGCCCAAGTCTTACTTTCCTGCGCCAATATAACAGAACCCATTATATCATAGGTGTTAAATCTAGCCATTTTTTTCAAAGTCATATCCTGTGCGGAGGCCGTGCCATTTCTGAGAGAGCCCTCTCCAGATCTGAAAGGCTAGTTTCAGGTCTCAAAGTTAGTTGAAAAATTTACCTTCGTCATCTGTTTATCAACTGAATGGATTTACAAAGTGCTAACATAACCAATGTTGGAATAAAACCTTTGAACCTACATTAAATAACACTAAGGGATAATGTTCCTAGTGTTGTGTATGGGTTGAAGAGAAAGGTATACAAATGATTGAATGGGTTTTGGGGAAGAGTTTGGATGATGTATTGAAGTGTGGTCCATACCTTCCAACTCACATGGTAGAATACATGACATGAAAAAATGGTATTCCAAATTCAATGCAAGGATGCATTATACAGATGTGGTCATGATTATTGATACACTAGTTTTATGTATTTGTAAAGTTTTATTGCATTATGAAAAGCTCGGTATGATGATAATTCATGTACAGTGAATGATGACTTCATTCTAGATAATATGATTAATGGTTGAATTCCATTTTTAATATGAATAATGGTTGGAAATGATTAAATTGTTGGTAAATTATAGTTATGACATCATTTCATGAACTACTGAAAATGTGCATGAGTGCTAACAATCTTGTTTGTCTACAAGAAAGTTGAGGAAATTGTAGGTAGAGTGGTATTGGATATGGCAATGATGTAAGCCCACAAGGAAGATGTTGGAATTGCATGAGGTTTTAAGACCCTAGGTTCGAGTTATTCTTTACCAGCAAAACCCTCTAGACATCAGCCCTTTCGGTATGACTTGCATGTACAGATGAAGTCTCACCCAAGGTATCTATTGGGACTACGAGAATGAGGTTTCTACATTAGTGAGGGAATGGGAGGTGACCATTCTATTCATTCTTACTTATTGCTTATGTGCATGTAATTATGTCATATTACCATTATATTCTAGATTACAACGTAAGCCCATTATTGTAACAGTTGCAATCATTGTGCAATGAATATACATAAGAAAAATCTAATCTATTATACATCCAAACAAAATCCATGAACAATCACACAAAAGACATTCAACATAGAAGTTAACATGGTTCACCCAACTCTGGGCTACCTCCACAATGGTTGGCTTCTTCATTATGTGTTTGATAATTTCTTCAGGCATGCACACTGTGCTTACAAAGAAACATCATGGTTATATTTTATTTCTCCTAACCTAGCCACTCTATAGTGCAAGCCTCTCTCTCCCTTTGCATCATCTTCTTACCATTCAGAGATAGATTCATTTCTTCAACATAATATAATAGAACCGAAAAGAGAACCCAAATTGTGGAACCCCTATTATCCCAACCCATTATATATTTATACCTAAATTCTAGGGCTTAAAACCCTACTTTCTTCATCCCAAAAAACCTATTACAATGCATGGTTACTCTAGTTAACTTCTTGTTCAGGATTCTTTCGCCTACTTTTATGTTTTCATGTTTCTTTTACACTCTTATTGTTGATCTTCTGTATTTGTCTCATCCTTCTATTACTACCACGTCAGGTTGTCCTCCTTCCTTTTCATCCACTTTCTTCCCCTACTTTATTCTCTACTTTATTCTTCTTACTGCACATTGTACTCCTGGATGCGCCTATACTACGCTTTCCCTAATCTTCCTTCTTCTTATGCACACATCTTCTATACTTCGGAATTTTATCAAAATTGTATCCCAAAACTTCTTGTCCAACAAGCCCCCAACACTCAGTTGTGGCTTGTCCCGATCCACTTAGGCCTATTGCATGCTCCTCCTCTCTTGGATGAACTTCTTGGAGGCTTCCTTGGTTGCCACAAATTTCATTATTACTATCTTCTTTGTTTCCACAATCTCTTCGACCCCCTTGCATAGTCAAGGTTGTAAGGTTTTCTTCTCCTTCATGGGTTTCTTGCTTCACCTTTCCTTGTGTAGTGGTCATTTCATCGATCACCCTAACTGCTTATTCCCACAGTCATCCTAAGCATTGTTGAAGGATCTTATGTTGATCCCTAATATGTTCCACTTCCACGTATGATTGTCTCTATGAAAAAATTGTTGGAATACGTTAAACTGGTGGAAGTGTGTTGATTCTATTTGAAGTTTGTTGTGCCTTTTCCTATGCTTCTCTTAATTTTTCCTCCACAACCTTCATCTCTGGATCTTCCACTAAGTCTGTCCAAATTTGTGTGCTCTCCTTGCAAAGTTATGCACACACTTATTCTATCTTCTTGATGTTGGTAACTTCTATCATCATCATCCTTTCTCTTCCTGCTACGACTTCTGGTGGTGTTCCTAGCATACTTCTCAATTGTAGGTCCTCATTCTTCGATCGAAATCCTTTAATGACTTCATCAATCTTCAATACTTGTTCTTCCATAGTAGCTTCTACTACTAGCAAGACCTCTAGCATTTCTTTGTATAACTTCTGGATGACCACTTGTGTCTTATATTCCATACTCTCAGCTTCATCCTTTTCCTTTTGGGATTTTCTAACCCTTTCCTCAGCCTCATTATTTTCCTTCTTAATTTCTTCCACTTGCCCTTCCACTGCGTTATTTTGTTGTAGAAAAAATTCATACTATTGTTGCAATTGAGCCTTTTCATCATGTACTTTGGTCAATTCATTTTGTGTTTCTTCTCCTCAGATCCTAATCTCATGAAACATGCCCATTTGCAGGCTTTGTAATATATGTGTCGATAGTCGTGACACCACAATGTTCAAATAGTTTATCACCTTCACCTATTCATGTAATTATGTTGTTGGGAACTCAATGGCATCCATCTCAATTTGTAGTTTTTGGTCTCAAGCTACTAGCTTGGTTAAGACTGGATGAGCAATCTTTTCTCCCTCCACCAAAATTGTGGACGTTCCCCCCTTTGTCATGTGCTCTTTTGTTATATTGGCTTGTTCCAAGAGCTGATGTAGTGTTACCAACTGCTCATGCACTTTTGGTGCTGCTCTTCCTATTTCCTGGTTGCTTCCTAAATTACTTCCTCTGTGGCATCCCATACCTGGTAGTCGATTCAGTCCATGTCATCATTGGTCAAATTATAAACTAGGGGTACCTTTTGCACTTTGGCCTTCTTGCGTGCACCTCCTACTGGCTCCATCGCCTTATCTTTTCTTTTCCTTCCTGTCCTAGGTACTGTCTGTTGTGCCTCTGTTTTTGATGGCCCAGAAACATCTCCTACGCCATTATTTTGATCATTCCCCTGGCCCTTAGCGAGTTCTTCATCACTCTTATCTTCTTCTTATTCATCTTCAGTGTGCCTCATTTTCTCTGTTGGGATTTTCCACCCATCTTCCCAATTATTCACATTCAAGCATACATCCTTTGTTGTCAACCTATAGTTGGTTGGAAGCCACATGCACATAGGGTCCTTCTTAGCTTTCACATACATGTGGTGCATTCCTTCTTTGAAGCACGCAATATCCTTGTAGGTTTCCACTTTCTCGGCTCATATCCGTGGTGTGTGTTAGATTAGATACTTGATATTTTCAAAGCATACAAAAAATGTGACATTATTGTCTTGTTTCCTCCTTTTGTTCATTGTAATACATAAGTTGGTATATCACGTGACCATATTGCCTATATCGGTTGTTCACATGCGTTGGTAGTATCCTTGTTCCTGCCATCCTACTAGCACAATCAAAATCAAAATCCATGCATAGTGAAATTTTGTAACCTTCTCCTGAACCTTGATACAGTCTTGCAAAAATTGGTTTACCAAAAAGGTGGCCTAGTTCATTTGGACCCCTTATAAGCACTTTTTGGTGGTTGCAATCACTGAAGTAGATACTTTGTCGTTACGATAGTTGTGCAACAATTTGCAGGCCAACACCTGTATTGCAAACCGAACACTACTATCATTGATGTTCGCGACATCCAATCCCCTTTTCCCCTTGAAATTATGGAATTTTTCCTTCATTTATTCTGATAGGGATCTCTCCCCTGCCTTGTTGAACAAAATGGTTCAATCCTATCCCACTTTCAGTAGCCCTATAATCCACGCAATCAATGCAGTGTCAATTGACACTGGTGGGTCAAGCCACAATGTCCCTCCATGGACAGAGATAAGTAGTAACTTAATGAAGTCATTGATTTCCATAATGCATCGAAAGTGTGGGACCTCCAATAGGTTCAGTATTCTCAACTTCTCAAGATATGTTTCCCACATTTTTGCTTCCAACATTATTGCTCATGTGCCCGGTACGCTCCTAGTGCACAAATAATTTTCCCTGGCTAGCTCGGGGAACTTCTTTTCATATATGATATCACGATCCAAAAAATTGAGGGAGGCCACCTTTTTGAGAATGTCTCCTTCATTACTTACATTAGGTGGGATCGGTGTTGTTGTTAGTGGGTATTTCGCATCGACTGGTACTTTGATGTGAGGCGCATCGTCTTTCCTTGGTGGAATATAATCCCTGTGGAATATTTATTGTGATGCCAAAGATGAAGCTCTGGGTACTTCCTCAACCTCTGGTGCATCTGTGGTTCATTTCGATTCCCTTCGTGTCACTATTGATGATGCTCAAACTTTTTKCGGGGCCATTGTTTTATGTGACATGCTCCTTTCCTTGCTCTATAGTTGTTCTATTGTAGTTTTAGTTCAACTCTGAGTCACTTGGGTTCACTCTGGTTTTGTATGGTGCACTCTCTCTTACATGCAACTCTTAGTCACAATGATTTATGCATAACGACCTCTGACTGCTTTTGTGTCTCCTTGCCAACTGTGCATGTATATTCATGCCTTAACTAACTTGTCCAATCCGCCAATGGGGTTGATGAGTGGTTAAATAAATGCATCTTTATTATTGAATCCTTTTTGTTATTTTTCCCTCGTATTGTCAATCTATCGTGATTTCCAATGGATTTTACCATTTAAGATTGTACAACATATTTATGAGTTATCATTACCATATTATCATCATCATTTTCATTCTTTAATGATTCTAATGGTCTTGTCATCACCAAACTGCACAATTATTCTTGCTTTTGCATTTGTTTTCTTCGCAACCCTTTTTCCTCTATATATTATTTTCTAAACTGGTGTAGTTCCATATTGATGCATGATAACCATTACTTATGTGCAAGTTCTTATCTCTTAGTACTTTATAACCTCCTTCTTTCTCTACATTTACTTTTTATTTGTTTCTCTTCCTTTTTCTAATTTTTATGTGTTTTATTTTCCTACTATAATACAATTACTATATATGATACATGTGTTCTAGCATAGCCTAGATTATTGCGCAAACTATCAGTCGTATCTATAGATTTCTAGTTGACTTCCATTCACCATTCCTCCAAGGGCTTCTCCATTTAGTGTTTCTAACTACACAATGCCTGTCTCTATTACATGTTGAATCACATAGGGTCCTAACCAGTGCATTCTAAACTTTCATGGATGCTGTATGAATTTATTGTCATAGAGTAATACCAAATCTCCCACTTGATTTTTTTTTTGTTTAATGTGTCGATCATTCCATGCCTTCTCTCTTTCCTTCTGAACTTACTGATGGAAACCTGTGATAAATTGTTCTTCCTCAATTTGTACCAATTGTGACAATATTTCCTCTACTATGCGAGAGTTTGAAAGGTCAGTGATTGCTGAAATGCGCAAGCTAGGTAGAATAAACTCCATAGGAATCACTACTTATTTCCCATATACCAACATGAAATTTGTTTTTCCTATCAATTTTTTGCTTGTTTTCTTATAGGCCCATAACACTGCAGGAACTCTTAAGTCCCAATCATCTCTCTCTACATTGTAGATATTGGTTAAAGCATTCTCTATGATTTTATTGAAATCTTACACTATCCCATTGGCCTGAGAATGATATGAGGTACTCTTCTGATGATGAATTTGAAACTCCTCGGTTAATGTTGCAATTGTATTATTCAGAAAGTCTTTGGCCCATTTATCAAATTCTTACAACATAACCTATGGATTCAAAGGCATTTCATYCCTCCTAGATGGTTTTTCCACTCTTTGACATACATCACATGAATGACCGTATTCCTATCATCCTTGTGAAGTTTGGTACACCAAATCCATTCACACAAAATATTTTTTGCAGTTTATCTCCCTGCATAATGTCCTCCTGCAATCCCATCATGCACTTCTTCGAGTATCATCGGTTTTTCGTGTTCCAACACACATCGTCTCAATATTCCATTTACACCCAACTTGTATAAATTCTCTGCAATCAACTGATAATATGTTGCTTTTAATACCAGTTGTTTCTTCTGTGAAACTGTCATGTCTGATGAGGCCATACATGTACTTAGAAACTTCATGATGTCCGAGAAGTCATCATCCACCATATTAGCTGCAAATAGTTGTGCATTTGGGAAGTTTTCATCTATATTTCCTGCATCTTCTCCTGATATTGTGTGCGATAGATGATCTAGTCCTTCATTCAACTTCCCTGGTTTCACTACAACCTAAAAATCATATTCCTGGAACAATAGTAGTCATCTGCACATTATCCCCCCCAACACTGGCTTGTTCACTAAGTATTTTAATGTAGAATGGTATGTGTACATCCAAAAGTGAGATCCCAATAAGTAATGCCTGAACTTTTGTAGCGCATATACCATTTCCAATCATTCTCGTTCTATAGTGGTGTAATTATTCTCAGTTATGGACATATTTCTAAGGGAAAATGCAATTGAGTGATCTATGTCTCCCTCCCCTGGTTGGGATAGTAATGCTCCCAATGCTATGGAAGATGCATCTACATTTACATGGAACTCCTTGTTCTAATATGGAAAGATTATAATCGGTGTGGTCACTATTTTTTTCTTTAAGGTGTCCAAACCCTTATGACAGTCCTCATTCCATTGAAATTTTGCTTCCTTCTTCAACAATTTTTCCATCGATGTTGTGATCTACGCATATCCTTTGATAAATTTCCTGTAGTATCCTATATGACCTAAATATGCCTTTAGTTGTTTGACTAGTGTAGGTGGTTCTAAATACATAAGTACTGCAATCTTGGATGGATCTACTAGTAATCCTTTTTTGCAAACTACATGGCCCAACAAAAAATACACTTCTTCAAGTTTAGTGAAATCTGACACTGTCTATACCTATCCAACATTAGTATGATTAATATATGTGATCCTTCAGTAGATTGAACACAATCCAATACTCTAGGTATAATTCAAGGAACTTATGAATAAATTCTTTGAACATTGCAACTTGTTGAGCACTCAACACACCCTAAAATCCTTATGAAATTTTATCAATTTTTGGGTATCACTGGTTTTCTTCATTGTCTAAATTGATTTCACTTTGGGAAATGGTTTATATTTGTTTTTTTTTCATGAATCTTATCATCAAGTCAGGTTTGTTTGAACTTGTGAAACCTCATGTCTAAAAGAACTTGACACCCGAATTAAGAATTGACAACTAACACTGCACCTAATGCACTCAGGTTCGGCGTTGGAAAAATTCAAGCAAGTAAAGGGACCACACAGTTACAACAGTCATAAAGCGCCAATCCCCTTTGATATCGACAGAAGGTGAAGTTGGTTTGCGCAATTTATTCACACAAATTTTCAAGAAATAGTCGATCCCCTTCGGCATCGGCAAAATACGGGAAGGATAGACATTAACAAATGACGTAAAGAAATCACAGATAGCCGATGACCGATGCACTTTATCAGGGTCGGGGGAATCTAGAAAGGTTGAAACAATCATTCTGTTTGCAAAAAACATATCTTCGATCATCGATCCACGATGCGTTTTTGGAATCGGGAATTTTTCGAGAGAGTCGATCCGAGAGCACTTGGGTAGGTTTATTGTCAATCACCGATCCTTGATACTTTTTGACTTCGATAAGATAGGATTGGGTTTTAGAACATATAGCTTAAAGAAAGTCTTAATTCTAATTAACACGAGCAAATGAAGTCACCGGTCTCGAATGCCACATGTATTTATCAAGTAAGGGGGTCGTACGACCTAGTTTTGTTCAGAGTCATATTAAGGTTCCTAGGGTCCTAGTCATGCCTCCTAGTTAGTTTTGCAACGTCAGCTCTGTATGGAAACATTGATCGGCATCGAAGATTTTGCAAGAAGATATAAACAAAAAGTGTTTGAAGCAAAATCTCGACCCCTGACCCACCAACTGGACTAGCAAAACAATGGGATGTTTCTGGTAGAAGATACGATTGAATTCTGACATTTAATAAACCATTTAATGCTTCATCCAACATTTGTTTCTACCTCATGCATCGATTGAACAACCACAATTTGAAACTGCCACTAGGCCACGTTAAAACCCACTCTCGCACCATCAAACCTCAATGAATTTAATTTTAAACATCTTTGAAGATCTAGTGGCAGATTTAATGAAATTACACTCATAACTTGAATTGAATGGCTGATGCGACAAGGTAAGTTCATCCTTGTTTAAATATCTAGAATGGTTTTGAACAAATTCATTATGCGCACAAGTTTGAATTCTAGAGCATCTGAAGGAGAAAAGTGAGCATCTCAAGCCTGTGTTGATCCTTATATTATCAAAACTAGGTTAAACAAGTTGCAGAGGTATGTGTTCAAGTTTGTCAAAATTCAACGGTTGTGATTTATATATGCATCTGATTTTCTTGTACAGTCTCTAAACTATGTTCTAACTGCAGGTAAAATGCTGCTGAGAAATCTAACCACTAGAGGTTCGCTGAGAGCACCCAATCTAAAGGAAGCTGAGATAGGCAAAGGTTCTTCTCTTGGTGTGGCGAGGAAGCTAGAATATGCTCCCAGGGTTGAACCAGTCATAAGAACCTCAACAAACAAATCTTTTATCTAGCCTCCGGTCTTTGGTGATACAGAGGCATGCATCGGATCCAAAGTAGTGCTCCCATAGTGGGCAGACCTTTTCAATAGAATCAACCAAGAGGAGTGCCCAGAGTATATCCCACATAGTGACCCAAACATAAGGGCACCAGATGACCAGGTTTTCCCAAACATTCGATTGTCTTATTTTCACATAGTAGCCATCAAAACCCCGGTTTTCCCTTGCATAGAGGTTTTGAAGTGCCTAATAGACCATATATATGCATAAAAATGTTTAATAAACGATGAGAATGGTGGGTGTGTCAGATTTTTCCTCCTGAAAGATGTCTAGAAATACTACAATATTAGAGACCTAGAGGAGTGACTAAACACATACTTCATGGTGAATTTATATGAATTCCATGACACTAGTCATTTGATGGCCTCATGGTGGAAGGAAGACAAGAGGTTTACCAACCAGAGCAATGGCTAGTATGGGATGGCTAAATTGAGAGAGCCATACATCTACTTGATGGCTCTCATCTATCGACTATATGGATAAAAGGACTACTCCAATTTTGTGGAAGCATGGATGCCTTTGGCATACATAGTGGAAATCTCTGGGAGAAGCTTCAACTAGGGAGCAATAATTTCCAAGAAATTGAGCACCTGTGTACGACAGGCTCAGATGATGAAAGAAGGGGAAACACCCACTTTTCACATGGTCTCATACCTGCTCGATCTCATTTGTGCAAGAAATGTCTTCGTCAACATGAATTTAAGTTGGCATGTTGCAGAGCTCCCGATCCATGTTTATTTCAGCATACTATGGGAGAATAGTTAACAAAGGTAGGCCATTGGTATTTAGAAAAACACTCAACCTATATCAAGGTGTTCGGGGCCACCAGAGAACCAAATCTCTTACCCGCTCATATCCCAGACCGGCTCGTTGTGGGAGAAATCTACTATCAAACTATCCTATAGGGCTATAACATCACATTAGTCAAGGACAAGAAGTGAGATTTCATACCCTACGATTTCCATGTGGGTTTTTATTTGGTAAAGGATATTGCTCAAGCCAAACAAGAAGGGTTGAGACAACTTGAATTCAGGTTCTCGACAGGTCGATTTCGCAAGCACGAACCTAAAGGAATGGTCCTCCAACATGCTTCACAGGTATCATCCTATTGGCCATATGCTCGTGGTAAGTTTGAGGAAGAAATTTTCACAGAGTGTGCCCAAGAATGGGACAAGGTGGTACAGAAAATGACCAACCCAAATATGACCAGGTTTAAGGCCATCAACATGAATGAATAGGTGGAGACAATAGAACAATCATCTCAAGAGGTCCTTAGATCTAGGGAATAAATTAGGGCAACAGAGACCACATAGGCACAGAGAAGTGGATTACTCTTTCTAGAAGGGGCACAAAGAATCATTGATCAATTGAAAAATGACCCTAATCTGATAGAAATGACGAGGATTCCCACTGATGACCCAATCAAAAGATGAGGAGATCCAAGTGGCCTAGAGTCGATGCAACTCAAAGAAATCACCAGGTCAGAAAACCTTGAATTTCCACCACCACATATCAGATCATCAGGGAAAAATTCAACCCAACCCGAGATAGCGAGGACATCAGGAATAATAAGTGTACCAAATCCCTTGTTCGACTTGATAACCATCTACGATGATGAGGAGAGTTCAGAGGTGTCCCTGGTGGTGCCAGTGCAAATTATAGAGGAGAAAGAACCTGAGAGAGAATCTACCTAGGGTCTCGATGATCCAGTTTAGATTTGTCCGCAGAGTGAGCATGAAGTTGAAAGTTCCTTATACACTGAGCCACTCAACTTATAGGGAACCCCAATGGATAGCTCGAGGGATGAGCTAGGATTGAGTGGATAGGAAGAAGAAATTAAACAACAGAAAATCAATATTTCAACAACTGATTGCCAAGTAAGTATCGAACCTTCCCTTGGTTCCTTAGTTGTGTCCGATACCTTACCAGTTGATGAGAAACAAATGGAAGTTGAGCCATCGGGACATGTGGAAGAGGTTTAGAAGCCCAACCTAGAGAAGATATACATAGTTAGGAGCCTAGGAAATACTCTAACTTGGGGAGAACAACAAATCCTCGAACCTGTTGATGAGGTCGCCGATATACAATAAATCACCTATGACCAAAAGAAGAAATCCATCATGAAGAGAAACACTAAGAAGAGGAAGCTTATGTTGGATAGCTCAATTCTCATCACCACAGAGGAAAAAATGATCAACATAGAACACGCCAAGACTTCTGAACTTATTGGCAGAGGGATGGATATCACAGATGCCACCTTGGATAGAGAAATAAGAGATGAAAAGGAGTTGGCTACTGTGCTCAAGGAGTTGGAGCATCTGTGCCATTTGGCGAAATACTATTAGGACTCCACACAAGCCACGATGTTTTTGAGAAGTGAGTTCCAATACACCTATGATAAATTCATGAATGAACATAACCTTTTCATTACAGGGATAGCCGACTTCCAAGAAGACACCTTTATGGTGCTAGGGACCTGAAAGGACATGGAAAGACAGTACAAGAAGGCCCACCAAGAAGTGAAAAGAATTGATTACATCAGCACGGTTCAAAAGGGTCGAGACGTTGAAGAGCATGACATTCGGGTGCTAAGGGAAAAAAACATATATCGAATAAGGAAATTGGCCAAATACTAGGTTAAAATGGCTCATGAACCTCAGTGGGAGATTTAGGAAAAATGGGTCGATTGCGAAAGGAGTTGGGTCAAGATTAATTGAGAGATGAAAGACATTGGCCTCCCATAATTTGGCTCACCCAAGGACTTTGTTGACTTTCATGACATAGTCAAACAACATGCAAAACAAGACTTGACATGGACTACAGAGATAGTGAGGGTGGAGAGCATGGTGCCATGTCAAGTACAACAGTTCATGGAGCACCCGATCAAGGCTCGAGCAGTATTGCAACAATTAAGTGTCAGAATAGTTAAGTATCGGGCATGAACAATAGAAGTAAAATAAATAATTTCGGCCCCGATGGACCAACACAGATTCCCGTATGCTAACACATGTAAGGAACTCTTTGTCAAATGGCCAGAGTTTGAGAAGATTCATCCACTTCAGTGAAACCATTTGATGACTCTTAGAAGACAGAGAGATGGAAGCGCCACGTGGTGATGTTTTCTTTTACTTAGCTTGCACTTTTGATAGTTATTTTAGTTAATGATTGGTTATAAACAAGAGGATCAACCTTTTAGAAAGGGTTGATGGTTTTTGCAAAGACCCTCATTTTGGGAATTGTAAAGAACTATTTATGAACTACCTTAATTGAGAAGTCATGTTTAGGACCGGTGACAAACTTATGTTTTTCATCAAAGGCGTTATATGATTGGATTGAGGAGGAACTACTTCCAACTTTATTTCAGCAATTGATGCTATGACAAGTAAGAGCTCTGAATCTATTGATAAGTTATCTTTCTTAATATTTTTCCAGCTCTTGTTCTTAATGATGGAAATAAAATTGTTGTGTTGATGTGTGATTAATGATTAGAGCTAAGGAAACTATTTTTCTTGCCATCATCTTATTGCATGCCTATTTTCTTTACGATAATTGTATCTCAGGAAATAATTGGAATGACAACAAGCTGATGTGTTAGTACTAGGCTTGTCATAGGTGTGAATATCTTTGTCTGCGTGCTTGTGCACTAGGGTTATCCCAAGCTCAGCCTTCTCCAGTATTTAAGAAACCTCTTTCTTAAGCTAGTTTATACCAACACCCATATTCTAATCAGACCCATCTAATAAGAGAAAATACAAAAAAAGAACGTTTAAACTGAAGGAGGAACTTTCATAAGAAGATATCATGTCAATCACTATGTGAATCCCATCAATAAATTAGCTGGATCGAAAGATATGGAGAACCATTCCACCATCAAATGTTGCAGAGTCTAATTGGGACTCCATGGCGGGTTTCGTTCATGTTGTTGAGTTAGAGGGATTTAGGACCCCTCAACACAACCACAACTTTGGAAAACACTACAGGGGCATTCTTCAATCCAAAGGGAATTATTGTATACTGATAACTCCCCCACTCTATCGAAAAAGTTGTCTCATGTCATTCCTCCTGCGCAATTTTTATCTGATGGTACCCCGAGAATATGTAATGTGTTGAACTTGCATAGAATAGATCTAGCTAGAAAATGACATACACAATTTGCAGAGAAAATATGAGGAAAGAGAAGCAGGAGAGAAAGAATGGAATAATTATCATTAACCAAATGAATGAATGATAATTTACAGATGATATACTCTGTATAAATCAACTAATGCTCACTAGAGGAGAAACCAATGCGCCATAGTGGTGTTCAAAGGGATCTAGACACACACCAACAATTACGAGAGTAAACTGCCACCTAGTCTAGTCTCTCACACAGTTACAAGAGTGAATTGCCACCTAGTCTGATTTAACTAGTCTCTCAATCTTCATTTAACTGACTGAAATAGGGTGAAGTGAGGAGGAGATCAGGGAATCATGAGTAAGGCACTAGTTTGGTGATAATCCCAAGGAAAATGCGCATTATATGGTCATGATCCCAATGTTACATGGTAATGATCCCAATGTAACATATAGACTCCAATCCCTTGATCAAACTGAAGTGTGAACTAGAGAGAATATTCTCCCTAAACTATAGGAGATTGAATAATGACTAATAAACATAGGGAAAACCTTTGGAAAAAATAAATCCTAGGTGTGTGTGAAGTATCTCCAATAAAGTCCATCTATGAAAAAAAAAGTTTATTGGCCTCCTACGTTCTCTAGTACCTCATCTGTGAATGGTGTTGGGAATGGGTCATGTAAACATGCATCATTCAACTTCCTCATACCCATGTAGATATGGATTCCTCCTTCCTTATTGTCCTACACTACCATTGGACTAATCCACTTTGATTCTTCTACTAGTTCAATAATTCATGCATCCAACATCCTGTCAATTTTGGCTTTCAAATTTTCCTTATACTTTGGATATAACCTGTAAAGTATTTATCACACAGGCTTAGCCCCTAGTTTCAAGGGAATATTCATCTCTCCTAAGTCCCAAGTTATCCCCTTCATCTCTGAAAATGTCATTGGGAATAGGTCTTGATATTCGTGCAAAAAGTTTGCAATCTTCTCGACTGTCTCATCACTCCAATAATCCCCTATCTGCACAAACTTCAGATTCTTTGTCATCCTAATGTTTACCTTCGACGTCTTTATCGGTTGGGTGTATGTGGTGGATTCAATCTCTGACCCTTCTACTACTTGTTATCCTTCTGTCTCAGGTATTTTCACATTCATGTGATCTTCTTCATCATGTTCTTCCTTAGCCACATTATATCACTCCAATAACTCATGGACAATCATAGTATCTCTGTGTGCACTACACACGGGTACCACCTTCATCAACCCTTCTTCTGAGAATATCTTAGTTAGAATAGCATGGAGCACTACATCTATTGATGGAGATTCATTTTCAAATGTAAATGTGACTTTGAACCTCTGAGCCAACTCTTCCCATCTTATTCTCACTCTACGCATTTCCAATTCCAAATACTAGTTCTTCGAAATTGTGTCCATTGTAGGTATAAATATTTGTGTCCATTCTATTTCTGGTATTGAACTACAAAAGGTCCTGTACTTCTCAACATGACATGTTGGTTCACTCTCTCATGTATAATTCAATGTAATATTTTCAACCTCGGTACTAAAACTTACTTTCATTATCCTTCTACACCATGGCCAGTCTTTCATTCCTTCTTTGTGTGCATCCCACCATCTAGCTGGAGTCAATTTTAGGAAAACATCGAGTGCCAACATCCTCTATTTTTCATGTCCCTGTGAATCAAATTCATTTACAAATAAACCTATATCATTCAATCCATCATACATGGGTGGGTCACATAATTATGTTCCAATCCAATGCAAGGACCAGGTTATGAGTACACATTGTCTAGTTGAGACTTCATGCATTCTCTAATACCAATGCTCTAGACCTTCTTCATAATTTGATGCACATGAGTTGATACTTCTCCAACTTAATGCACCATTTGTAGTGGGGTTTAAATAATCATCCATCTGCATAGTCATGTAATACAAGTTGTCAATGTCATTTCCTCAGACTGGCTTTATGTATCTCTTTCCTTCTGCTGGGTCCAATGGTGCAATAAATTTGAACTCTCCAACTTTGAATATCATCTCCCTCCTCTTCAGGTTAATGATCATCTGGTTATCAAAGGCCCATTCCAGTCCCATCAATGTTGGATATGGTTGATTTTCATCCAAGATCTCAATAACTTAAAAGTATGCCACACTGCGCACCCCAGCTATATTCATAGGTACCCCTGTCAAATGACCAATTGATACTATTTTTTGATGATTCACATGCCTTAAATGAACAAGAGACCATACTAGCTTGGGTTTTACCATCATCTCCCATGTCTTCTTATATAAAACATTCACATCAGGGCCAAATTCCAAGATAACATTATCTACATCATACTCCCCAATTTGCGCACTGAATATGAATTCTTTGTTGGTCCTCTTCCTGTGCAGTTACCGATTCACCAACCTTTGTGCAATGGGATTTTCCCTTCCTCGTGTGTAGAGATCAATCATGTCATAGAGTGTACTTAGTGCAATCTCATATTTCATTAGCTCTACACAAATCCTTGGGAATTTTGTTACATTCTTACCTTCCCAATTGCTTTCTCTGGCACAACATGATCTCTTACATGAGGCACAGATGATGTTGATGCTCTCCAATATTGTCCAAGTAATTTTTTTATTTCCCTTTGATATGTCTCTTTTTCTTGTTGAGGATCAAAGTTTGGAATATGCCCAATTGACTCCCTTACCCATTTCTCATTTTACTTCCCTCCATTCATCACATCAGCTCCTATTCTAGTTCATTTGCGCATAAAAATTCTTATTCTTAGTCCATCGTTGTGTTTTTTAGCTGATATTTTATGTACATTTTGATTTGGATTATGGTTTCGATTTCCTCTTGCCTTCCATTTCGCAACTAGTTTAGGGCAATATTTTGTCGCATGGTCCAGTGTTCTACATTATGTGCATTTTCTACACGGATTCAGGTAGTCATAGACCAACTTCTCTGGTTGATCACAATTGTAACATATAATCAGTCCTCTTCCTCCTATACCAAAATTTCCTCTGCCTCATCCTCCACCAAATTTTCCTCTATTCCATGCATTAAATCCTATATGATTATTATATTGCGTACCACCCCCTTCTGCTGCAACATTCTCCTCCTTAATCATGTCCATATCTGAAGTGCACTCCCTCATCAAATCAAATGTGCAAAAATCCTTCTCTTCATGTCCAATGAACTTGCAAAAATTGAAAAACAAGTTCCTCGGTGCACTTTGATACTTTTTTAGTAATGGAAAATCAGTTGGATGATGTCCCCATTTCTTACATATCTCACAATACCCCCCTCATGGTAATGGATCCGGCGCTCTAGTCGCCAAACACTACGCGAATGTTGGGAATTTGTCCTTGTGATGGCCTTCAGTCCTACACTTGGTACACTAGACTTGCTCATGTTTTTCCTTTCCTTTTGTAAGTTCTTCTAGTTGAATCGTCAAAGCATCCAATTGCATCTTAACTTTCACCATTTCACCATTGTCACCTATTGAGGATGATTCCAATTTCATTGCAATTTCCAGTGTCTCATGTTGTGA
>JASDQU010100472.1:331285-354248 GCA_032191745.1 Picea mariana | reverse complement strand
CCTCCTAGATGGTTTTTCCACTCTTTGACATACATCACATGAATGACCGTATTCCTATCATCCTTGTGAAGTTTGGTACACCAAATCCATTCACACAAAATATTTTTTGCAGTTTATCTCCCTGCATAATGTCCTCCTGCAATCCCATCATGCACTTCTTCGAGTATCATCGGTTTTTCGTGTTCCAACACACATCGTCTCAATATTCCATTTACACCCAACTTGTATAAATTCTCTGCAATCAACTGATAATATGTTGCTTTTAATACCAGTTGTTTCTTCTGTGAAACTGTCATGTCTGATGAGGCCATACATGTACTTAGAAACTTCATGATGTCCGAGAAGTCATCATCCACCATATTAGCTGCAAATAGTTGTGCATTTGGGAAGTTTTCATCTATATTTCCTGCATCTTCTCCTGATATTGTGTGCGATAGATGATCTAGTCCTTCATTCAACTTCCCTGGTTTCACTACAACCTAAAAATCATATTCCTGGAACAATAGTAGTCATCTGCACATTATCCCCCCCAACACTGGCTTGTTCACTAAGTATTTTAATGTAGAATGGTATGTGTACATCCAAAAGTGAGATCCCAATAAGTAATGCCTGAACTTTTGTAGCGCATATACCATTTCCAATCATTCTCGTTCTATAGTGGTGTAATTATTCTCAGTTATGGACATATTTCTAAGGGAAAATGCAATTGAGTGATCTATGTCTCCCTCCCCTGGTTGGGATAGTAATGCTCCCAATGCTATGGAAGATGCATCTACATTTACATGGAACTCCTTGTTCTAATATGGAAAGATTATAATCGGTGTGGTCACTATTTTTTTCTTTAAGGTGTCCAAACCCTTATGACAGTCCTCATTCCATTGAAATTTTGCTTCCTTCTTCAACAATTTTTCCATCGATGTTGTGATCTACGCATATCCTTTGATAAATTTCCTGTAGTATCCTATATGACCTAAATATGCCTTTAGTTGTTTGACTAGTGTAGGTGGTTCTAAATACATAAGTACTGCAATCTTGGATGGATCTACTAGTAATCCTTTTTTGCAAACTACATGGCCCAACAAAAAATACACTTCTTCAAGTTTAGTGAAATCTGACACTGTCTATACCTATCCAACATTAGTATGATTAATATATGTGATCCTTCAGTAGATTGAACACAATCCAATACTCTAGGTATAATTCAAGGAACTTATGAATAAATTCTTTGAACATTGCAACTTGTTGAGCACTCAACACACCCTAAAATCCTTATGAAATTTTATCAATTTTTGGGTATCACTGGTTTTCTTCATTGTCTAAATTGATTTCACTTTGGGAAATGGTTTATATTTGTTTTTTTTTCATGAATCTTATCATCAAGTCAGGTTTGTTTGAACTTGTGAAACCTCATGTCTAAAAGAACTTGACACCCGAATTAAGAATTGACAACTAACACTGCACCTAATGCACTCAGGTTCGGCGTTGGAAAAATTCAAGCAAGTAAAGGGACCACACAGTTACAACAGTCATAAAGCGCCAATCCCCTTTGATATCGACAGAAGGTGAAGTTGGTTTGCGCAATTTATTCACACAAATTTTCAAGAAATAGTCGATCCCCTTCGGCATCGGCAAAATACGGGAAGGATAGACATTAACAAATGACGTAAAGAAATCACAGATAGCCGATGACCGATGCACTTTATCAGGGTCGGGGGAATCTAGAAAGGTTGAAACAATCATTCTGTTTGCAAAAAACATATCTTCGATCATCGATCCACGATGCGTTTTTGGAATCGGGAATTTTTCGAGAGAGTCGATCCGAGAGCACTTGGGTAGGTTTATTGTCAATCACCGATCCTTGATACTTTTTGACTTCGATAAGATAGGATTGGGTTTTAGAACATATAGCTTAAAGAAAGTCTTAATTCTAATTAACACGAGCAAATGAAGTCACCGGTCTCGAATGCCACATGTATTTATCAAGTAAGGGGGTCGTACGACCTAGTTTTGTTCAGAGTCATATTAAGGTTCCTAGGGTCCTAGTCATGCCTCCTAGTTAGTTTTGCAACGTCAGCTCTGTATGGAAACATTGATCGGCATCGAAGATTTTGCAAGAAGATATAAACAAAAAGTGTTTGAAGCAAAATCTCGACCCCTGACCCACCAACTGGACTAGCAAAACAATGGGATGTTTCTGGTAGAAGATACGATTGAATTCTGACATTTAATAAACCATTTAATGCTTCATCCAACATTTGTTTCTACCTCATGCATCGATTGAACAACCACAATTTGAAACTGCCACTAGGCCACGTTAAAACCCACTCTCGCACCATCAAACCTCAATGAATTTAATTTTAAACATCTTTGAAGATCTAGTGGCAGATTTAATGAAATTACACTCATAACTTGAATTGAATGGCTGATGCGACAAGGTAAGTTCATCCTTGTTTAAATATCTAGAATGGTTTTGAACAAATTCATTATGCGCACAAGTTTGAATTCTAGAGCATCTGAAGGAGAAAAGTGAGCATCTCAAGCCTGTGTTGATCCTTATATTATCAAAACTAGGTTAAACAAGTTGCAGAGGTATGTGTTCAAGTTTGTCAAAATTCAACGGTTGTGATTTATATATGCATCTGATTTTCTTGTACAGTCTCTAAACTATGTTCTAACTGCAGGTAAAATGCTGCTGAGAAATCTAACCACTAGAGGTTCGCTGAGAGCACCCAATCTAAAGGAAGCTGAGATAGGCAAAGGTTCTTCTCTTGGTGTGGCGAGGAAGCTAGAATATGCTCCCAGGGTTGAACCAGTCATAAGAACCTCAACAAACAAATCTTTTATCTAGCCTCCGGTCTTTGGTGATACAGAGGCATGCATCGGATCCAAAGTAGTGCTCCCATAGTGGGCAGACCTTTTCAATAGAATCAACCAAGAGGAGTGCCCAGAGTATATCCCACATAGTGACCCAAACATAAGGGCACCAGATGACCAGGTTTTCCCAAACATTCGATTGTCTTATTTTCACATAGTAGCCATCAAAACCCCGGTTTTCCCTTGCATAGAGGTTTTGAAGTGCCTAATAGACCATATATATGCATAAAAATGTTTAATAAACGATGAGAATGGTGGGTGTGTCAGATTTTTCCTCCTGAAAGATGTCTAGAAATACTACAATATTAGAGACCTAGAGGAGTGACTAAACACATACTTCATGGTGAATTTATATGAATTCCATGACACTAGTCATTTGATGGCCTCATGGTGGAAGGAAGACAAGAGGTTTACCAACCAGAGCAATGGCTAGTATGGGATGGCTAAATTGAGAGAGCCATACATCTACTTGATGGCTCTCATCTATCGACTATATGGATAAAAGGACTACTCCAATTTTGTGGAAGCATGGATGCCTTTGGCATACATAGTGGAAATCTCTGGGAGAAGCTTCAACTAGGGAGCAATAATTTCCAAGAAATTGAGCACCTGTGTACGACAGGCTCAGATGATGAAAGAAGGGGAAACACCCACTTTTCACATGGTCTCATACCTGCTCGATCTCATTTGTGCAAGAAATGTCTTCGTCAACATGAATTTAAGTTGGCATGTTGCAGAGCTCCCGATCCATGTTTATTTCAGCATACTATGGGAGAATAGTTAACAAAGGTAGGCCATTGGTATTTAGAAAAACACTCAACCTATATCAAGGTGTTCGGGGCCACCAGAGAACCAAATCTCTTACCCGCTCATATCCCAGACCGGCTCGTTGTGGGAGAAATCTACTATCAAACTATCCTATAGGGCTATAACATCACATTAGTCAAGGACAAGAAGTGAGATTTCATACCCTACGATTTCCATGTGGGTTTTTATTTGGTAAAGGATATTGCTCAAGCCAAACAAGAAGGGTTGAGACAACTTGAATTCAGGTTCTCGACAGGTCGATTTCGCAAGCACGAACCTAAAGGAATGGTCCTCCAACATGCTTCACAGGTATCATCCTATTGGCCATATGCTCGTGGTAAGTTTGAGGAAGAAATTTTCACAGAGTGTGCCCAAGAATGGGACAAGGTGGTACAGAAAATGACCAACCCAAATATGACCAGGTTTAAGGCCATCAACATGAATGAATAGGTGGAGACAATAGAACAATCATCTCAAGAGGTCCTTAGATCTAGGGAATAAATTAGGGCAACAGAGACCACATAGGCACAGAGAAGTGGATTACTCTTTCTAGAAGGGGCACAAAGAATCATTGATCAATTGAAAAATGACCCTAATCTGATAGAAATGACGAGGATTCCCACTGATGACCCAATCAAAAGATGAGGAGATCCAAGTGGCCTAGAGTCGATGCAACTCAAAGAAATCACCAGGTCAGAAAACCTTGAATTTCCACCACCACATATCAGATCATCAGGGAAAAATTCAACCCAACCCGAGATAGCGAGGACATCAGGAATAATAAGTGTACCAAATCCCTTGTTCGACTTGATAACCATCTACGATGATGAGGAGAGTTCAGAGGTGTCCCTGGTGGTGCCAGTGCAAATTATAGAGGAGAAAGAACCTGAGAGAGAATCTACCTAGGGTCTCGATGATCCAGTTTAGATTTGTCCGCAGAGTGAGCATGAAGTTGAAAGTTCCTTATACACTGAGCCACTCAACTTATAGGGAACCCCAATGGATAGCTCGAGGGATGAGCTAGGATTGAGTGGATAGGAAGAAGAAATTAAACAACAGAAAATCAATATTTCAACAACTGATTGCCAAGTAAGTATCGAACCTTCCCTTGGTTCCTTAGTTGTGTCCGATACCTTACCAGTTGATGAGAAACAAATGGAAGTTGAGCCATCGGGACATGTGGAAGAGGTTTAGAAGCCCAACCTAGAGAAGATATACATAGTTAGGAGCCTAGGAAATACTCTAACTTGGGGAGAACAACAAATCCTCGAACCTGTTGATGAGGTCGCCGATATACAATAAATCACCTATGACCAAAAGAAGAAATCCATCATGAAGAGAAACACTAAGAAGAGGAAGCTTATGTTGGATAGCTCAATTCTCATCACCACAGAGGAAAAAATGATCAACATAGAACACGCCAAGACTTCTGAACTTATTGGCAGAGGGATGGATATCACAGATGCCACCTTGGATAGAGAAATAAGAGATGAAAAGGAGTTGGCTACTGTGCTCAAGGAGTTGGAGCATCTGTGCCATTTGGCGAAATACTATTAGGACTCCACACAAGCCACGATGTTTTTGAGAAGTGAGTTCCAATACACCTATGATAAATTCATGAATGAACATAACCTTTTCATTACAGGGATAGCCGACTTCCAAGAAGACACCTTTATGGTGCTAGGGACCTGAAAGGACATGGAAAGACAGTACAAGAAGGCCCACCAAGAAGTGAAAAGAATTGATTACATCAGCACGGTTCAAAAGGGTCGAGACGTTGAAGAGCATGACATTCGGGTGCTAAGGGAAAAAAACATATATCGAATAAGGAAATTGGCCAAATACTAGGTTAAAATGGCTCATGAACCTCAGTGGGAGATTTAGGAAAAATGGGTCGATTGCGAAAGGAGTTGGGTCAAGATTAATTGAGAGATGAAAGACATTGGCCTCCCATAATTTGGCTCACCCAAGGACTTTGTTGACTTTCATGACATAGTCAAACAACATGCAAAACAAGACTTGACATGGACTACAGAGATAGTGAGGGTGGAGAGCATGGTGCCATGTCAAGTACAACAGTTCATGGAGCACCCGATCAAGGCTCGAGCAGTATTGCAACAATTAAGTGTCAGAATAGTTAAGTATCGGGCATGAACAATAGAAGTAAAATAAATAATTTCGGCCCCGATGGACCAACACAGATTCCCGTATGCTAACACATGTAAGGAACTCTTTGTCAAATGGCCAGAGTTTGAGAAGATTCATCCACTTCAGTGAAACCATTTGATGACTCTTAGAAGACAGAGAGATGGAAGCGCCACGTGGTGATGTTTTCTTTTACTTAGCTTGCACTTTTGATAGTTATTTTAGTTAATGATTGGTTATAAACAAGAGGATCAACCTTTTAGAAAGGGTTGATGGTTTTTGCAAAGACCCTCATTTTGGGAATTGTAAAGAACTATTTATGAACTACCTTAATTGAGAAGTCATGTTTAGGACCGGTGACAAACTTATGTTTTTCATCAAAGGCGTTATATGATTGGATTGAGGAGGAACTACTTCCAACTTTATTTCAGCAATTGATGCTATGACAAGTAAGAGCTCTGAATCTATTGATAAGTTATCTTTCTTAATATTTTTCCAGCTCTTGTTCTTAATGATGGAAATAAAATTGTTGTGTTGATGTGTGATTAATGATTAGAGCTAAGGAAACTATTTTTCTTGCCATCATCTTATTGCATGCCTATTTTCTTTACGATAATTGTATCTCAGGAAATAATTGGAATGACAACAAGCTGATGTGTTAGTACTAGGCTTGTCATAGGTGTGAATATCTTTGTCTGCGTGCTTGTGCACTAGGGTTATCCCAAGCTCAGCCTTCTCCAGTATTTAAGAAACCTCTTTCTTAAGCTAGTTTATACCAACACCCATATTCTAATCAGACCCATCTAATAAGAGAAAATACAAAAAAAGAACGTTTAAACTGAAGGAGGAACTTTCATAAGAAGATATCATGTCAATCACTATGTGAATCCCATCAATAAATTAGCTGGATCGAAAGATATGGAGAACCATTCCACCATCAAATGTTGCAGAGTCTAATTGGGACTCCATGGCGGGTTTCGTTCATGTTGTTGAGTTAGAGGGATTTAGGACCCCTCAACACAACCACAACTTTGGAAAACACTACAGGGGCATTCTTCAATCCAAAGGGAATTATTGTATACTGATAACTCCCCCACTCTATCGAAAAAGTTGTCTCATGTCATTCCTCCTGCGCAATTTTTATCTGATGGTACCCCGAGAATATGTAATGTGTTGAACTTGCATAGAATAGATCTAGCTAGAAAATGACATACACAATTTGCAGAGAAAATATGAGGAAAGAGAAGCAGGAGAGAAAGAATGGAATAATTATCATTAACCAAATGAATGAATGATAATTTACAGATGATATACTCTGTATAAATCAACTAATGCTCACTAGAGGAGAAACCAATGCGCCATAGTGGTGTTCAAAGGGATCTAGACACACACCAACAATTACGAGAGTAAACTGCCACCTAGTCTAGTCTCTCACACAGTTACAAGAGTGAATTGCCACCTAGTCTGATTTAACTAGTCTCTCAATCTTCATTTAACTGACTGAAATAGGGTGAAGTGAGGAGGAGATCAGGGAATCATGAGTAAGGCACTAGTTTGGTGATAATCCCAAGGAAAATGCGCATTATATGGTCATGATCCCAATGTTACATGGTAATGATCCCAATGTAACATATAGACTCCAATCCCTTGATCAAACTGAAGTGTGAACTAGAGAGAATATTCTCCCTAAACTATAGGAGATTGAATAATGACTAATAAACATAGGGAAAACCTTTGGAAAAAATAAATCCTAGGTGTGTGTGAAGTATCTCCAATAAAGTCCATCTATGAAAAAAAAAGTTTATTGGCCTCCTACGTTCTCTAGTACCTCATCTGTGAATGGTGTTGGGAATGGGTCATGTAAACATGCATCATTCAACTTCCTCATACCCATGTAGATATGGATTCCTCCTTCCTTATTGTCCTACACTACCATTGGACTAATCCACTTTGATTCTTCTACTAGTTCAATAATTCATGCATCCAACATCCTGTCAATTTTGGCTTTCAAATTTTCCTTATACTTTGGATATAACCTGTAAAGTATTTATCACACAGGCTTAGCCCCTAGTTTCAAGGGAATATTCATCTCTCCTAAGTCCCAAGTTATCCCCTTCATCTCTGAAAATGTCATTGGGAATAGGTCTTGATATTCGTGCAAAAAGTTTGCAATCTTCTCGACTGTCTCATCACTCCAATAATCCCCTATCTGCACAAACTTCAGATTCTTTGTCATCCTAATGTTTACCTTCGACGTCTTTATCGGTTGGGTGTATGTGGTGGATTCAATCTCTGACCCTTCTACTACTTGTTATCCTTCTGTCTCAGGTATTTTCACATTCATGTGATCTTCTTCATCATGTTCTTCCTTAGCCACATTATATCACTCCAATAACTCATGGACAATCATAGTATCTCTGTGTGCACTACACACGGGTACCACCTTCATCAACCCTTCTTCTGAGAATATCTTAGTTAGAATAGCATGGAGCACTACATCTATTGATGGAGATTCATTTTCAAATGTAAATGTGACTTTGAACCTCTGAGCCAACTCTTCCCATCTTATTCTCACTCTACGCATTTCCAATTCCAAATACTAGTTCTTCGAAATTGTGTCCATTGTAGGTATAAATATTTGTGTCCATTCTATTTCTGGTATTGAACTACAAAAGGTCCTGTACTTCTCAACATGACATGTTGGTTCACTCTCTCATGTATAATTCAATGTAATATTTTCAACCTCGGTACTAAAACTTACTTTCATTATCCTTCTACACCATGGCCAGTCTTTCATTCCTTCTTTGTGTGCATCCCACCATCTAGCTGGAGTCAATTTTAGGAAAACATCGAGTGCCAACATCCTCTATTTTTCATGTCCCTGTGAATCAAATTCATTTACAAATAAACCTATATCATTCAATCCATCATACATGGGTGGGTCACATAATTATGTTCCAATCCAATGCAAGGACCAGGTTATGAGTACACATTGTCTAGTTGAGACTTCATGCATTCTCTAATACCAATGCTCTAGACCTTCTTCATAATTTGATGCACATGAGTTGATACTTCTCCAACTTAATGCACCATTTGTAGTGGGGTTTAAATAATCATCCATCTGCATAGTCATGTAATACAAGTTGTCAATGTCATTTCCTCAGACTGGCTTTATGTATCTCTTTCCTTCTGCTGGGTCCAATGGTGCAATAAATTTGAACTCTCCAACTTTGAATATCATCTCCCTCCTCTTCAGGTTAATGATCATCTGGTTATCAAAGGCCCATTCCAGTCCCATCAATGTTGGATATGGTTGATTTTCATCCAAGATCTCAATAACTTAAAAGTATGCCACACTGCGCACCCCAGCTATATTCATAGGTACCCCTGTCAAATGACCAATTGATACTATTTTTTGATGATTCACATGCCTTAAATGAACAAGAGACCATACTAGCTTGGGTTTTACCATCATCTCCCATGTCTTCTTATATAAAACATTCACATCAGGGCCAAATTCCAAGATAACATTATCTACATCATACTCCCCAATTTGCGCACTGAATATGAATTCTTTGTTGGTCCTCTTCCTGTGCAGTTACCGATTCACCAACCTTTGTGCAATGGGATTTTCCCTTCCTCGTGTGTAGAGATCAATCATGTCATAGAGTGTACTTAGTGCAATCTCATATTTCATTAGCTCTACACAAATCCTTGGGAATTTTGTTACATTCTTACCTTCCCAATTGCTTTCTCTGGCACAACATGATCTCTTACATGAGGCACAGATGATGTTGATGCTCTCCAATATTGTCCAAGTAATTTTTTTATTTCCCTTTGATATGTCTCTTTTTCTTGTTGAGGATCAAAGTTTGGAATATGCCCAATTGACTCCCTTACCCATTTCTCATTTTACTTCCCTCCATTCATCACATCAGCTCCTATTCTAGTTCATTTGCGCATAAAAATTCTTATTCTTAGTCCATCGTTGTGTTTTTTAGCTGATATTTTATGTACATTTTGATTTGGATTATGGTTTCGATTTCCTCTTGCCTTCCATTTCGCAACTAGTTTAGGGCAATATTTTGTCGCATGGTCCAGTGTTCTACATTATGTGCATTTTCTACACGGATTCAGGTAGTCATAGACCAACTTCTCTGGTTGATCACAATTGTAACATATAATCAGTCCTCTTCCTCCTATACCAAAATTTCCTCTGCCTCATCCTCCACCAAATTTTCCTCTATTCCATGCATTAAATCCTATATGATTATTATATTGCGTACCACCCCCTTCTGCTGCAACATTCTCCTCCTTAATCATGTCCATATCTGAAGTGCACTCCCTCATCAAATCAAATGTGCAAAAATCCTTCTCTTCATGTCCAATGAACTTGCAAAAATTGAAAAACAAGTTCCTCGGTGCACTTTGATACTTTTTTAGTAATGGAAAATCAGTTGGATGATGTCCCCATTTCTTACATATCTCACAATACCCCCCTCATGGTAATGGATCCGGCGCTCTAGTCGCCAAACACTACGCGAATGTTGGGAATTTGTCCTTGTGATGGCCTTCAGTCCTACACTTGGTACACTAGACTTGCTCATGTTTTTCCTTTCCTTTTGTAAGTTCTTCTAGTTGAATCGTCAAAGCATCCAATTGCATCTTAACTTTCACCATTTCACCATTGTCACCTATTGAGGATGATTCCAATTTCATTGCAATTTCCAGTGTCTCATGTTGTGATGCAACCTTCTGTAGAATTAACGACCTATGAATGTGTGGTAGAAGTCCTGCAATAAACCATTCTTGATGTTTTTGATTGGGGATCTGGAAAGTCAATATATCCATCATGTCCTTTAACCTTTGATCAAAGACCCATACCATCTCTATTTGTACATGTTTAATCTCTTTTAGTTATGTAATGTATTGCGACTCGGACTTTGGCTTCTTGAACTATTTTAGCAATTCTTGTCGTATCGCTAAAAAAGTCCTAATGTGTCCTATAGGTGTGGTACTCTACAGCTTCATGTACCAGACTAATTCCCAGCCTTTAAATGTTTTTTCTAATTTCCCAATATTGGTGGCCTCATCCTGGACATTCTTTGTGGCCCAAATTATCTCATGGACAAGCATATGTTGTTTTGGGTCCTTTGACCCAACTCCCTAGAACTCAATAAATCTAAGGATGTTGTCTACTCCTTCCATGTTTCTTTGTGTAGTCCCTGCTCTTGGTGATGATGGTTGACTTTGATTTTGTGCACTACTTCCACTGCTCTGATTGCTACTACTCTCTCCTCCTTAGATCACTATAAGTTCTTTTGATAAGTATTCAACTATTATCTCTGATTGTGGTGACATGCATGGAGTCATGGATTTGACATAGGACCCAATATGTGTAGGACTCAATGGTTCTTCTATTACTAGACTCGACTGGAACTCCTCTTCTTCTCCTCATATATGTGGTATTTCAATGATTTGGACTATTGTGCAAGGTTCTCTCCCCTCTGGCTCACTGTGCGACTGTTCGTTCTCATCCCCAGTATTTCGCCTCTTGTACCTCATTCCTCCACACAATACTCAAAACTCATATTCTTACTTTGATATACCTCCTTTAGTATTTTGCATCCTCGGTCCCTCCCTTCCTTATTCATCACTTCCTTCATTCTCTCTTGTTCTCATACTATCATCTTGTCATCCCTTGGTTCCCATATGTGCGCGAAGCCCCTTGGCAGTCAGATTGCATTTTAATTATGCACTTGTCACACAAAAACATATGTATCCATGCACCCAATGATTTTATAAGCCTTCCACGCAGACCTTTGAAAAATTCTTTTTCTACAACACTATATGATTGGGTACAATCTACTGCAGATTATGTAATGTATCCTCCTAATATGCTATCCAACTAGAAATCAATTGCGCAAGTGGTTGGATTACTTACAAAATTCAGTTTTTTTACCAACTCAGGAGTCCAATTCCTCAGCACCACAGTTTGGTACCTTCCATTAGTTGCCACTAATATTTCTAGCCACTCTATCATAATAATTGGAAATTTTCCAAAAAAAAAATCATGCAGTTCTATATACACATACCTTTGCATCCATTTTTTGTCACTCATCTAAGGGTTTTTGTTCTCTTGTTGAGAAAACTCTTGTTACTTCCTTTCCAACCATTCTGAGATCTCTTTCTTAGTCAATCTCCAAAACATTCCCTCAATTGCAAAGTCTGGGTCCTAGCAACAAAACCATTTGTTGGTGTTGTGTGTGGTTGTAAGACCCTAGGTTCATGTTATCTTTAACCAACAAAACCATCCAGACACTGGCCCTTTCGACATCACCTTCATATACAGATAAAGTCTCACTCGAGTTATCTATTGGGATTGTGAGAACCAGGTTTTTACAGTAGTGAGGGAATGTGAGGTGACCATTCTATTCATTCTTACTTATTGGTTCTATGCATGTAATTATGTCCTTGTTCATTATTAGCTACTTAGTGAGTTCATATTCATATTATCATTATATTCCATATTACAACACAAACCCATTACTGTAACAATTATGATCATTGTGCAATGATTATACATAAGACAAATCCAATCTATTATGCATCCAAATAGAATCCATGAACAATCACACAAAACAAATTCAACAGAGGAGTTAATGTGGTTCACCCAACTTTGGGATACGTCCACAACGACTGGCTTCTTTATTATTTTTTTGGTAATTTCTTCAGGATTGCGCACTGCGCTTACAAAGATACATCATGGTTATATTTCCTTTGTCCTAGCCTAGTCGCTCTGCATTTCAATGTAGATTTTAACCATGTACAATATTTACTACAAACAGATTTTCAGTAAAAGAACAGAAAAGATTCAATGGCAAATAGAAACATTACACAAAGATTTTTCCCCTGGAAACCCAAACTAGGAAAACCAACATATTCTATATTCATTCATAGTGATACGTTGTTTACAATAAAATATAAATATAGGAGCCAACGACATCCAAAACCCTAACCCAATGACCGGGATTAGTCAACAACCCTAATTCCTTAACCGAAAATAGAAAACCATTGGCAAAGAAACCATGTGCCGAAAAACCACCTAAATATGTTACACTACTACTTGTGCAAAGAATATAACACATACCCAACATGCAAGCCCCTCTCTCTCTCTGCATCATCTCCTTAGAATTCAGACATAGATTCCTTTCTTCGACAGAATAGACCAAATTGAACAGAGTATCCAAATTGAGGAACCCCTATTCTCCCAACCCATTACATATTTATACCTAAATTCTAGGGCTTAGAACCTTTGTTCATCCCCAAAACCCTATTACATTGCATGATTACTCCAACTAACTTGTTGTGCGGGACACTTTCCCCTGGTTTTCCATCTGCATGTTGCTTTTACACTATGACTGTTAATCTTCTTGCTTTTGCTTGTCCCTATTATTAACATGTCGAGTTGTCCTCCTTCCTTTTCGCCTTCTTTCTTCTCATGATTTATTCTCTAATTTGTTATTCTCTCTGCTTTATTCCTCTCACTGCATGTTGTAATTTTGGATGTGCCTCTATTGTTATTTCCCTAGTCTCCCTTCTTCTTCTGCGCATATCTTCTATACTTAGAATTTTTATCAAAATTGTATCCCAAAACTGCTTGTCCAACAGAAAAATAATATATACAATTGTAAGAGCCAAACATAATGAGCAAAAATATCATGCTTGGGAATATTTATTTTCATGTATAAAAATATTTGAGAAATTAATAATTGAAAATTGTTATGATATGCTAACAATTTGGTTGGCTGTGTGGAAATTGACAAAATTGCAGGGGAAATTGTCTTGGATATGGTAGGGATGTAAGCCCATAAGGAAGACTAATATATATTGCTGCAAGAGCCAAACAACAATGAGAAAAAAATGCATGTTTGGGAAATTATGTTTTCTCATGTAAAACATATTTGAAATTTTATAATTGTATGATGATGTCTCATATTGACTGTATGCATATGATGCAGATGGGATGATTTCCACATGTTATAAATTTCTAGAGGAATTCTAGCAGCTAGTTGGCATTCATTGGCATGAAAACACCTTTTCAAATGATGGATAGCCTAAAGAACTGTATAATAGTGAAATGGATGTCTAAGCCTAAAGGCTGAGTACAACATAAGAACTAGGTTTTCAGTCCCAAAGAGTGAATTCTTGTGTGAGTTTCACTATTGAAGAACTAGGTTATCAGGCCTAAAGAGTGAAATCATATGTGAGTTGCACTATAGCAGCAAGGTCGATGCTAGTTATTTCCTTTTAGTTCTTCTTGGTAGTGAGTCCCTTGAGATCCTAGTAGTGATATTCCTAGTTACATGTGCCATAGAGACCCTGATAAACGAATGGTGTAGCTCGAGGGACTGTGAGAAGTGAAGGAGGCACATTCCTCAGATCAATCCTGATAAACGAATGGTACATTCCTTGGGTTAACCCTGATAAATGAATGGTACATTCCTTGGGTTGGGTATGTCAAGAGAGAGATATGGTAGAAATCGATGGAGTTCTAGGAGAATGGAAGTGGTTTATATATATATATATATATATATAGGCCAGAGTGCCTTTGTATCTATGCTTTGGGGCGGGAGAACCTATTTATTTTTTATTTTTTGGGGGCCAGAGAACATATATATTTGTGGTATTGTGGTCGGAGTTCCTATGTTATTTTGTTTAAGCTGGAATGCATGTGTTATTTCGGGCCAGAGAGCCTATATTTTGATTAATGTTCGAGGAGTCGGAATTGTAAAATGAAATTACACCTATAGGGTGTTTTGAACTGAGGACAGTGAAAAAATAAGGGGGAGGGTAATGTAACATCCATGGTTTTAATATCCATCAATTATAATGTAATTGTATAAATGTGAATTAGGTTGGCGAGTAGATGTGTTGGGGGCGAAGAGCCCGTATTGATTTAATGTGGTCGAGAGCTGAATTGTATATTTTTTGCATTAAATAATTAATAAGAATAGTAATCACTGGCTTCAATATGAAAGAGATGAAGAATGATGGGGGGCTATGATTCCACAAGAGAGAGGGGTCCAAGGGGGAGTTATGCATGGGTATTAATCCAAACCCACATTCATGAATTATTATCATTGTATATAACCTTTTATTTGATGTTGAGTGTTCCTAAATCAACTCATTAAACTCATGTAAGAGGGTGGGTGTGAGGACTCACATCCCATAGTTATTGGAGAGCATGGCATGAAGTATAATCACCTTGGAGAAGATTTTAATTCAACTCAAGCAAGGAAGCAAGGAAAGAGAGGGGGAAATTCGTATAGAGAGGGGAGACAGTTTTTACATGCAGTTTTTGGAGTAACAAGAAGAGAGTTGAGTGTTGGGAAGAGAAGCAGGCATGTTGTTCTTGAAGGAATTCATTATTGGGTGGTGGTTATGTTGGAAAAAGAGGTTTGTGTGCCTATAAAACAGGTTGTAAACCTATAGTTTGTTTTTACTATTAAATAAATCTCCCAAGATCCTTGTGGAAGCTGTTGTGAGAAATATTGAAGCAGTTGAGAGTTCTTAAAGTCCTCAGCTGAGAGATTATTGGCCAACCAAGTGCACTAGGGGGGCCTAAGAAATAAATGGTACAACCTGAGGTACTATGAGCAGTGAAGGGGGTACATTCCTTGGGTAGTGCAGGTCTTGGGGGAAAGAGAGAGATGGAGGATTGGAACTACTGTGGGAGTAGAACCTAGGATTTGGGGTTGTTTTGTATGGAGAGTGGACAACCAATGGGTTAGATATCCTTGTGGAATCATAACCTAGACTCAAGAGTGGCCTACAATTGAGAGAAAATGAATAGAAACACCTATGGCTGGGAGGTTCATCCTTCGTATGTAGCCATTTGGCAATGGTTCAGATCTCCTTGTGGACTCATAAACTCAGTTCAGGGTGGCCTACAATTGAGATAAAATGAACAACAACACCTATGCTTAGGAGGTTCATCCTTCGTATGTAGCCAGTTGGTTAATTATTAACATATAAGTGTTTATTTTATGTTCTTATGTTATTCCATTGTGTAATTGGTTTATATGAATGATGTGTGTTTGGTGTTTGCTTGAATAGTTGCATTCATGTTTTAATATATGATGTTAGATGCATCTAGAACTATGGTATCAATCAAATGGTTAAATCTATGTGTGCTATATAGTTGATAATCTATAGGAATTTAATTAAGTAGAAAATATTAATTTTAATGTGTATTTTGCATGTAATGTTGTTCACTTGAAGGCTAGGTACATTACAATAACCATGAAGGAGAATATTACAAGTAACATCTTATGGGTTGGGTACAACTCAATCTACTACTTATGCCAATAATTCTTATGTCTTATATTGGAGTTGTGATGTTGAAGTCCCAAAGAATGGTTGGAGCATGGCTCATCGGTGGTGTTCTGAGATTGGAATTTGATGCTTGGGGTTATAATTGGACATTTTGGAGTGATTTTAGGAAAACCTTTATAGATTCCTGGTGTAAATGAGTACCGATATAGATTCCTACTTGGGAAGATGAGGTCTCGAGCCTTGGGGCTCCGAATAGACCGATAGGATTTAAGACTGGTTCTGGAAATCAGGAAGGATGGCTAGAGGGTACTTGCGCTTCTCTGGTGTTGTGATGTGGACTCTCAATGCCTGTTGTAGTCACTTGGGTGGTTTTATACTAGTCTAGCAGAAGATGTTGTGGAAGGTACAGGAGCTAACACAAGGTGTTGTGGAGGATATGGTGAGCTGATTAAAAACCTATAAGAAACCTAATCAAAACTAACTTCAAGACGATGTTCCTTGAAGGAGGTGAGTATGCTATGCCCCATATTATTATTATTAAATATAAATAATAATAATAATAATAAAATAATATCACGAATATAATAATTCTACTTAAATGGTCATAATAAATACTTATTGGAATAAATAATATCAAAGAAGTATATAATAATTATTTATTAGGGGGTCATAATAAGTATTTGTTATGGATATTTGGGTAAGTAAGAAGAATGGAAAAATAAGTAACCATAATTAATGGAGAAACCCTAAAGTATAATATATAATTAAATAATGGACCCTAGGGATTGGGTTCTTTACCACGAATAGACTCTATATAAAGAGAGAAAAGGACATGTCTTTTAGGAACATATCTCTTTGGTTGAATCCATAGAGAGGGTAAGGATCAAGATTCACTCGCATGGTAGTAGATTGGGGCTCGGGGGTGACTTGTTACTAAGGATTAGAGTAGCAAGGTCTACAATGGGGTGGAGAGTCATCCCCCACTTTGTATTGTTGTTGTGAGGTCAAGGATCAGGTTATGGCTACACTCCTCCACTCAAGATTACAAGTAATTAGGGTCTTCATTCACAGGTAAGTTCCTCACCCCTATGAGTTTATTAAATGTCATTACATTTTTCCTTATTTATAGATTATTGGTTATTTTCGAAAGTCCGTTTTCAGTGTCGTTTTTTTTAAAACCACATAACTTTTCAAGCTCTTTCCATCCAGATCATCAATTTAAGTTTTTAAATCCACATTATCTGCATATTTAATGTGGATTCTACAAGTACTGTCTTGCTTACCAGCAACAACTACTTCCAATGGAAATCTCATATGGAAGATTTATTAAGAAGTAAAGGCTTGTACCGGATTACCTTGGGAAAGGAAAAAGCACCCACTGATGTTGATAAGAAAGCCAAGTGGGATAATAGGAATGACAAATCACGTGGACTAATCGGAATTTCCATCTCTCCTGATTTAAGGTACTACCTTCAATATATTGATGACCCCAAAGAAGCTTGGTACACGATTGAATCTGTGTTTGGAAAACTCAATATTATTCAAGCGCAACAGTTATAAAATCAAATATTGACCTTGAGTCCAAATGATTTTTCTTGCCTTGGAGACTATCTATCTAGGTTTAAAACACTCAGAATTTTATGTGAAGAATGTAATATAAAGATGGAGGAGGAGCGTTGCATCTATCTTATTCTTTCTAAGCTAGGTAGTGCATAATCTATGTTTGTATCTACCTTTTATGCCATGAAAGAGGCTCTAGGGGAAGAAGCTTATGAAAAACCCACTCTTGAGTCCTTTTTTGCTTCTTTGATTCGAGAGGAAGATAAGCTTCTAGAATTTGGAGTGATCAACATTGCAGGTCCCTCCAACAAAGCCTTAGTTTCCTAGCAGAAAGATAAACCCAAGTATCCCAAGAAGCAACATCCTCGCTACAACAAAAAACAACATAAGGGTCCCAAACCTGCTCAGACAACTTCAGCTCCTACTGGTGACAAAGGAGCAAAATATAAAAGTAAGAATACTAACAAGCATTGCAACTTTCGTGATAAATATGGTCATGATGAATCCAAATGTTTCAAGAAGATGGCAGCTTTAGAAGCAGTAATGAAGAAGCACAACATCAGTATTGATTCTACTTCTTCTTCTCACGGACATGCACTTTCTGCTTCTGGTTTCTCCTTCAATTCAATTTCTACTACTACTTCTTCTTCTGATGAGTGGATTATTGATTCAGGAGCATCTTATTATATGGCTAAGGATAAAGCCATATTTTCTGCTCTAAATGAATGTAACACCAAGAAAATATTTGTTGGTGATGATAGACCTCTTAGTGTTGTAGGATCAGGAACAGTTCAAGTAGATAATGGTCATTTCAATGATGTATTATGTGTTCCAAGTCTTTCTTGTAACCTTCTATCAGTATATCAAATCACTGACTTAGGTGAAGGTAAAACCGTCGAGTTTTCACCTCACCAAGTTGTAATCAAGGATCTAAAAGATCTTAAGAATGTTCTTGCAACTGGAATTGCTGATAATATTACCAGGTTCTACAAGTTTGACAACTTTGGGTCATAATCTTTTTCATCAGTTTTTGTTTCTCATAGTGATGACTTGAGAAAACTTTGGCATGAGCGGTTTGGTCATCTAAACTATCGTTCATTGCAACAACTATGTAATCAACATATGGTGACTGGTCTTCCTCTTGTTTCATGCAGAGATGGTGTTTGTGCTAGTTGTGTTCTCGGCAAACATCATCAGGACAATTTTGACAAACGTGCCTCTTGGCATGCCTTGGGTCCTTTGCAGCTTATTCACAGTGATTTGTGTGGTCCACTTTCTTCTCCTTCTTTTTCTGGGTGCAAGTATTTCTTAACTTTCATTGATGACTTCTCCAGACGTACTTGGGTTTACTTCTTAAAACTCAAGAGTGAATATTTTGGCCTACAAGGCCCTTGTAGAAAAGAAATCTGGACATCAAATTCAAAGGTTAAGAACATATAATGGAGGTGAATATGCGAAAAATAATTTTACAAGATACTACACTACACAGAGAATCCAAATGCAACACACTGTGCCATATACACCACAACAAAATGGTGTTTCTGAGAGAAAGAACCACACATTAAAAGAAATGGCTAATTGTATGATCCAATCTAAGGGATTAAGTCTAAAGTATTGGGTAGAAGCCATCAACTGTGAAAATTACATAGTAAATCACACTCCCACAAAGGCTCTTAAAAATATAACACCGGAAGAAGCTTGGACTAAAATTAAACCAGATGTAAGTCACTTTCGTGTATTTGGCAGTATAGCATGGGCTCACATTCCTAATGAAAAAAGGAAAGCATTGCAGCCTAAAAGTGAGAAGTGTATATTTGTTGGTTATTCTGAAGATGTCAAAGGTTATAGACTTCTTAAACCACATTGTAATGAAATTATTCTTAGAAGAGATCTTAAATTTGATGAAAATCTCTTGGCCTGCGAGCCTAATTCAGCGGTTGTGCCTTCTTTGGCCTGCGAGCCATCTTCGACATTTGTGCCTTCTTCTGTTCCTATTTCGGTTTCTGCTTCAGATGATGAAAGTGAGGATGAAAATCCACCTCTACCTGCTCACCCTCCTCGAGATGAGTCCTTTGAACCTGAATCAACACTAGCTCCACCGCTTCCTAGATGGGTTCGTTCAACACGAGAAGCAGTTTGTGATTTTGTCGGTGATCTTTCAGATCAAAGTTGGACACATTCACAGTTCCAATGAGCCTCTTCTCTTTTGGCTCAAGTTTCAGAAACTCATGATCCAGAGACATTTGTAGAAGCTTTAGGTCATCCATATTGGGATACAACAATGAATGAAGAGTATCATTCTTTAATGGCAAACGATACTTGGGATCTTGTACCTATTCCAAAATGAAGAAAACTTGTTAGATGCAAATGGGTATATAGAACTAAGTATGCATCAGATGGAAGTGTTGAAATACACAAGGCTCAGTTAGTTGCCAAAGGATTTTCCCAAGTTGAAGGAATTGACTATAATGAAACCTTTTCCCATGTAGCGAAAATGAATTCCATCCTCCTTGTTCTTGCCCTTTCTGCCTCACATAAATGGGAGGTCCATCAGATGGATGTTAAATCCGCCTTCTTGCATGGAGATTTGCAAGAAGAAATCTACATGGAACAACCTCCTGGCTATGTCCAAAATGACTCTAGCCTTGTTTGTCGCCTCAAGAAATATTTTTATGGTCTCAAGAAAGCTCCCCGAGCTTGGTATGCCAAAATGGATATCTTTCTTATTGCCACTGGATTCTCTAGATGCCATTCTGATCCTAATGTCTATACCAAGAAAGTAGGAAGCCATCTCATAATCCTTATCCTTTATGTTGATGACCTTCATGGATGATTTTAGGGGCTAAATTTCGCTCATGGGCTAATTTTCCATGGTTTTTCCAAAAACGAGATTCGCTATTTTAAAAATTATTCACCCAAATTCTATTGGATAAAATTATTTTCCCTTAAAAATCGCCATAAGTTTATAAAAACTATATAAAATCCTTAGAAATATGAATATTTTTACAAAAATATTGCCAAACATTTATAGTTGGCATATGAAGGATAAGTAAGATTCGCCAAGGCTTCTACAATTTAAAATAAATTTCCATCCTTAAAATCATCCCTAATGACCTTATCCTTACTGGTAGTGACTCAAAACTTTTAAACCATGTGAAAACCAGCCTTAAGAATAAATTTCAAATGACAGACTTAGGCTTTTTTCCCTATTTCCTTGGCCTCCAAGTTTTGCAAACCAATGAAGGAATTTTTTTTTCCCAGTCTAAGTATTCTTGTGACCTTCTTCATCGATTTCACATGGATGATTGTAAACCAACCCCTTCTCCCTTCCAGTATGGAGTCAAGCTTTCTACCACCTATACTTTTCCTGAAGTTGATGCCACCCTGTACCGTCAGTTAGTTGGTAGCCTCTTATACTTGACTCATACCCACCCTGATCTTTCCTTTGTTGTTTTTCTTGTTGCCCGATATATGCAAACACACCATGAAAGCCAATGGAAAACAACGAAAAGGATACTTCACTATGTTTGTGGTATAGTTCAGTTCGGGATACATTATAGTTCAGGGGGGACTCCTTTATTAGTTGGTTTCACTGATTCAAATTGGGCCGGCGACCCTGATGATCGGAAGTCTACTATAGGTTATGTTTTCAACCTTGGTTTAGGACCTGTCACTTGGGCTTGTAAGAAACAATAGGCTATTTCACTTTCTTCAATAGAAGTAGAGTATCAAGCAGTGGTAAATGCAAGTCACGAAGCCCTGTGGCTTTGACAGATCCTTTCAGAGTTTGGATTCCAGCACCAGCATCCAACCAGACTTTGGTGTGACAATTAGAGTGCCATCAAGCTTGCCAAAGACCCATTTCAACATCAACATAGAAAACACATCGAGCTACACATGCACTTCATCATAAATATCATTCATGATCAAGTTATAGAAGTTCTCTTTTTCCCTACAGAAGATCAAGTTGCAGACATTTTCACAAAGTCTCTTACAGAAGCGAAGTTTTCCAAACTTTGATCTATGTTAGAAGTTCAAGAAGTTGTCATTAAGGGGGGATAGTCTCTAATGCCTCCTTCCTTCTCCTATTGTGTCACTATTGTAAATCCTTCAATCCTATCCCAAGTTGTTCTTAAGGGGGAATGTTATGATATTTAGACACTTAGGAGTTAGTTAAGATCTACTTGGTTTAATATGTCATTAGGTAAAAGTGTGTTTCTTAGTGTGTTTCTTTAGTATGCATTAGTATGCATTTTTAGTTAGGAAATCCGACGGTCATGATTTGTTCCCGACATAGAGTGATCCAACGATTCATACTCTCCTTGATCTTAACAGCCATTGATCCGTGTCTTAACACCCGATTGGTCCATGATATCTATTTAAAGAGCATGGAGGGTCATTTTCTGATGATCGATTGTGAGAAACTCTCTTGTAAAATCTCTCTGTAATATTTTTCTTTGCATTAATAAACTGCTCCAAGTGGCCACGTTGGCTGGGGTCGTGGATGTTTCCACATAGGGGTTTTACCACATGAAAACATCGGTGAGTTGATATTTGATCTGGTTATGTGAGTGGTTACTGAAGGTGTTCGTCCTCTTTTGGAGTACCTGTGTTGTTGAACAACAAACTCTCTAAATATTAGACAAGGATGCGTGATAAGTTGTTGACTTTGGAAGAGTTGGTAGTTTCCTTTTCAAATATGTCTAAGGATAAGTCATCTAGATTAGAAAAAAAAACTGTGTGAATATTATAACACAACTTGAGAATTTGTTGAGGTATATCTTCTTTAGAAGAAGAAATTATAAAGGAATCCCTAGGGGACCTCATAAAAAAATGGAATCATATATTTCATCCCCAATCCTAGGAAACATGAAACTATAATTAGTTGGATATCAATCACCCTCCACAATGATTCTAGCAAAATCCTTATCCATGTGAGTCAAACACATCCACTCCAAAAGAGTTTGTCTAGAACATACAAGCTTCACTAGGGGACAATTTATTCTAGATGATAACATTGCAATATTTGAAGTAACACATTGGGATAGATGCTCAATATATGACACATTGTTCATCAAAATAGAATTTGAGGCATCCTATGAAAGGGTCAATGAGCCCTTCATTTTGGCAATGAGTAAGGATTTAGGATTTGGACCCCTTTTCCTTGGCATTGAAGTAGCATGCATATCCATCAACCTATGCAAATACAATGAAGTGGGGACTTTTTTTATCTACTTTT
>JASDQU010100472.1:293396-314834 GCA_032191745.1 Picea mariana | reverse complement strand
ATATATACCAAGGAGACATTTTCATTTTGAATCATCTTGTACTTGAACATTTAAGTGGGGTAAAAGGAGGTTGCCCCCTCGAAGAGGCTTATTATATGAAATTCTCTCTTTTTCAAGGCGTTGAGTACTTTTTCTGAGGATTTTCTATGCTATATTGATATTTGGTTCTTAACATCTTCACTCATGTAATCACATGATCATGTTAGAGATGTGAGTGCTAGAGCAAACTAGTCTCTTTGTAATTCTGCTTCATTGTATTTACTCTCTATCTTGAACACTAGGGTTTTTGGAGGAAATTCAAGGGAAGACTAGGGTTAGGGTTTTATAGTTTCCCCTAAGGAGACAAAAAAAACTAGGTTTTAGGATAAAACCTAGAGGATAAAAATAAACATTTGGATTTTTATCTCTTGTGAGTGAAGACAACTAGGGTTTCATTGCATTTAGAAACCCTAGTGCTAATTGGTGTTCTTTATGTGGAGAATATAGAGGGAGACGAACATGTACACTTGTGGGATGCAATTATGTGTGCCAAGGATGACTTTCTGGTGTGTATGTTAGCATGTTGAGGATATTTGGTGGAGTGATAATCTTTGGTTAGGAGTGATTCCTAGCTAGTATGTGTTGATGATAGGGTTTTCTTATGGATTCCCTAGCTAAGGTTTGGAGAGATTGACTTATACCAGCATGTATTAAACTATTTATATGTACATGTACTTCATATTCTATATATCAAGTGTTCCAATTGTCCAAATTTTGTGTACTTCCATATTTGAATTTCAACCTATGTTATCTTCATGATTGAGTAGATTCTAGCATTGGTTATGCATGCTGATTTGATATAACATTGAGCATAATTTGTTAAGTGATTTAACAAATATCCAAAAGATAAGGGAGAATATTTAATGTTGCAATAGTTTGTTGTAACAAAGTAATTTCAAATCTATAATTTGATTGGGAAGTGTTCCCTAAGGGCTCTAACTTATTGACATTAAAGCACAATTGATCGATATTCATTTTCTTGCATTGCCTTGTGATTTGAGTTGAAGAGAAGTAAAACATTTTATGCTATAATTTAATATTTTAGCTCACCCTAAGGATTAAGTTTCATGAGAAATAGATCTAAGAAACCTCAAGGTTGAGATGAAATCTTTGAATTTGCAATAAAAGTTGGATTCTTTAAATTTCAACAATCTCTCTCTCTCTCTCTCTCTCTCTCTCTCTCTCTCTCTCTCTCTCTCTCTCTCTCTCTCTGTGTGTAGTGGAAAATTTCTACTCATTTTATTTATAGAAAAAAATACTCATATACAATTGTGTAAGCTAATATTGGGATGTTTACCAGAGTTTCACCGTGGTTCAATTACTTTTCCAATTAGGTCAAGGTATTTCCAAACACAAAATAAACATTTGAGGATAATTCAAGTAAGAGTTGTGCACGTCAATCTACAAAAAAGTAAAAGATATACAAAATGTAGTTAGGGATAACTGATTGATTAGAGAAATACTCCACTAAATCATGAGAGTTCAAAATAGTGGTTGGTACATTGAGAGGTGTTACCCTCCACCCTATGAATTGTCCCCAGTGCTCCAAGTTCCAATTGGGCAACATTCTTTGTGATTTGATCAACCTCCATGTTAATTTCTCAGTATATGTATGAGATGAAGATGTTGAACAATTGTGTCTTTTCTCTTATGTTTCTCACACTTAGTTGACGATGGATGATGTTTGTGTGCAATTTTACATTGAGACAACCCACTATAATTTTTGAGTCTCCATATAGACCATGCCCTTTACTTCCTTGTATTATGCTATATCGATTAGTGCATTGGTTTCTATTAAATCACCCTCGTTGTTTGTGGCTACTCCCAAACCCAGCTTGAAAGAGTATTTTTCTTGATTTCAGAGTAGGAGACCATCTCCTTGCACCACTTATGCTCGAATTTCCTTGTGATGCTCTACCAAATTATCCCCTAGGTCTGGTGGGATCATGATTTAGGTGCAAGATTACCCTAGGGGGATTCTATGTCTTGGCTTCCCTAATGTGATTTCTATAGGTTTTCGACCAACATAAAATTTTGTAGATGCATAGTTTTTTCTCTTGGAAAATACTTTCATTCCTAGCCAACTAGATTGGCCACATTACCTCTATGGCCAAAGCTTGATTTGATATTGTGTTGTGGCTGATCTATCTCTAGAGTGCTACTAATAATGACTCTCCTTCATATGATCTAGGCTAGTTATGCAAGAAAGATGCGATTTCCCAAAGTCCCCATATGGAGTGGTAGTGAAGGAAAAGGTGGTTTATTGTTTCTCTTTTTCTTCACAAAGCCTAACATCTATCAGGCCTTTCCATCCATTTCTCTCTAAACTATCCTAGGAGAGGATTGCTTTCCTTAGAGACATTTAAGTGAACAATCTTGTTTTTTTTTGTTGTTGTTGTTGGTGGGGGGCCAGAATGGGGTTTTACAAATATTATCTTACCACCATAAGTAGGTATTGGAATGAGGTGTAATATGTTGATTTGAATATCCAACTTTGACAATGTATACTCCCATAGTTGGGTTTCCCCCCCATATTAAGTTGTTCTCTTCCTCTCTCAATCTAATTCCTAATCGAATGAGATGGCTAGTGAATTCCTGCCATTATTCACATTCAATTCCTGATATCATGATGTTTGAGGAGGTGATCCATTGTCGATTTATCAGTGGTGGGGTGATTGCAATATGGTGCAGTAAAATCATTCGCTTGTTTCCCGACACATCTCTCAGTTGGTTAGGAATTTGGTATTATGGCTCCTATATTTCCCATCTATCCACCTCTAGTTTAACCCTTTTTCCATCACCTAATTGCTAGCATAGGTGGCCAGTGATGATGTGAGTTGCAATGATGATGGCCTTCCAAAATTTTGATCCTCCTCGATGTGTTTTGATAGGATTTTAGATCCATTCTTCAAAGTCGTTGGTGTTATGTTTTATGCAACAACACCTATTGTTAGAGCCCCTTGTTGTTTATGAGTTTCCAAGACCTTTTGGTAACCAATTCTATTCCAAACTTATCCATATGCTTTATTCCCCATTTGCCATGATATTTTGGTATTGAAATCTCTTCCTAGGAAACCAAGGGAACACCCCTATTTTCCTTGTTTCCCTTCCAGATGTAAGTGAAGAAAATTTGCAAAATATTTGATAGAACCTATTTTGGGGGTGTGCCTAGGAAACCCATATGTTCAGTGGAAAATACGAGATTTAAGTTTGTCTAATAACCAGTTCCAACTTCCAATCTTTGCGTAAGTAGTGAGTTTGCTAGAGATGGAATCCTAGGTAGGTCCTTTTGTCACCAAACTCTTGTAGTTAGAAGGGTAGGAATTTGAGGACCAAGTTTAGATGAAGTTGAGGAATAAGGGTGCATTAGATATAGGATTTATTTGTTGATCTCCATCCCAATGGTGAGGCAAAAGAGGTACAAATTTTTTTCATATATTTTGGCTTCAGCTATACATCCATTCCCAAAGAGGTGGAGGTCATCTACAAACATGAGGTGGGTGATATGTAGTTTGTTAATGATATTAATACCCATTAGGCATCCTATGGTAATTAGAGAAAATAATGGCGGGGAGAAAGGGAAGCCTTGGCAGAGACCTTGTGAGGAGGAGAATAATTAATATCATGGGCCATTTATGAGTAGTGCAAAAGAAGTTGTGTCGAGGTAGGATTCAATCCATGAGGTGAAAGGGCATGAGAATCCACCTTGAATAATGATCAATTTGAGGTAGAGCCAATTAGAGAGGTCAAATTCTTTGGACAAGTCTATTTTTTCTATGAATGCCTTTTTGTGGCTTACCTTAACAATGTGAAACACTTCTTGCGCAATGCAATGACATATTGGATGTCCCTACCATGTAGGAACCTCATTTATTCTTTGGATATGTTATCCAATAAGATGGGATTTTGTAACATCCCTCGTTCTAATCCCCACGAATTATAATGTAATTGTATAAATATGAATTAGGTTGGTAAGCCGATGTGTTGGGGCGAAGAGCCCGTATTGATTTAATGTGGTTGGGGGCTGAATTGAATATTATGTGCATTGAATAATTAATAAAAGTAATAATCGTTGCTACGATGCGAATGGAATGAAGAACAATGGGGGGCTATGGTTCCACAAGAGAGAGGGGTCCAAGTGGAAAATATTCATGGGTGTTAATCCAACCCACATTCCTAAATTATTATCATTGTATATAACCTTCTAATTTGATGTGGAGTGTGCTAGAGGCCAATCATTTAACTCATGTAAGAGGGTGGGTATGAGTGGTTACATCCCATAGTTATTGGAGAACATGGGAATGAGTATAATATTCTTGGGGAAGAGTGTAAGTCAAGTCAAGAAAGCAAACAAGAGAGGAAATTTGTATGGCCAAGGGGCCAATTATTGGACAATCATTTTTTTGCATAGAGACCAATTTTTACATGCAAATTTTGGGCAACAAAGGGAGAGTGAGAGGGATGGGAAGAGTACCAACCATGGTAAACTTGAAGGAATCCATTGTTTGGCTGTGTTTTATGTTGAGAAAGAGGCTTGTGTGCCTGTAAATTGGGTTGTAAGCCTGTGGTACAAATTCATGTTGAGGAAATGTCTCAAGAGCCTTGTGAAGGCCGCTGTGAGAACTCCTTGGGAAACTAAGAGTTCCTAGAAGTCCCCAACTAAGATTTCCTGGCTAACCAAGTGCACTAAGGGCCCTGATAAATGAATGATACAACCCGAGGGTCTATGAGCAGTGAAGGGGGTACATTCCTTAGGTAGTGCAGGTTGTGGGGAAAAGAGAGAGCTGGAGGATTGGAACTACTATGGGAGTAGAACCTGAGTTTTGGGGTTGTTGTATGTGGAGAGTGGATAGCTAGTGGGTTGGATCTCCTTGTGGAATCATAGCCTCAGCTTAGGGGTGACCTGTTGTTGAGAGAAAATGAAAAGAAGCGCCTATGGCTGGGAGGTTCATCCTTCATATCCAGCTAGTTGGTTAATTATTAATAGATAAATGTTTATGTTATGTACTTATGTTATTACGCTACGTAAATGGTTTATATGAATGTTGTGTGTTTGTTGTTTACTTGAACAATTGAATTCAAGTTTAATATATGGCATTAGATTCATTCAGAAATGTGTATCAGTCAAATGGTTAAATCTGTGTGTGATCTTTAGCTGGTAAGATAAAGGAATTTAATTAGCAGTAAATCTGAATGATTTAATGAGTTTCCACACACAATGTTGCTCAATTGGAGGTTGGGTACGTTATAGTTTTAAATGAACAGTGATGATGTGGGTGATGAGATTGTATATGCAATTAGATAAAGAAATGGGGTGAAAATGATAAAAGATAGAGGGATTTTTTACCTTGGGGATGGTAGCAAGGAAAGATGTATTGAAGGCATGTAATACATTCCTCTATGATTTGAATTCTTTAATGACTTTGAGGAGGTCCCAATTGAGTATATCCCATACTCCTTGAAAGAAATAAATAGGAAAACCATTGGGGCCTAATACTTTGTCACTTTGCATTTGGTGAATAGAAAATTTGAGTTCCTCTTTCAAGGTGGGGGCCAAGAGATGTTCATTGGCTTCCTCATCCACTCAGGTGAGAAAAACCACAATGTTTACAAGAATGATTATGAGTGTCTCCTTTTCTAGCTAAGTATATACATTCTTGAATTAGTTTACTCTGGACGAACTTATGGTGTTAAAGTAATCATTTAGGTATCCTATTTGATTGGTGATCAGATAAATGGTGTTGAATGATTTCTTGGCTTTTGCTTGCTTGTGAAACAATCCAATGTTTTGGTCACTCACTCAGATCCAAATGGAATGACGTTTCATCCTTTAGTGTTCCTTTTCCCATGCTAGGAGTTGATGTCTCTCCCTCTCTAAATCCTATAGTTCTTGATGCCATGCATAGGTAGGGATGGTGAGACTAACTTGAATGTGAATAGTATCAATTTCTTGTTTGATGGTGTTGACTCGTGAGGAGGCATCTCCAAACTTCTTCAAGCACAATTAATTTGAAAACCCCTTTATGATGATTAGTTTCCTTTGAAATTAGGGCATGAAGTCCCCATGGTCCTTTGATATGGGGGTCTGGAATTCCTTCGACAGGTTGAATCTAGTCCATGTGTTTAAGTTATTGGGGGTTGAATTTAAACAAGGAAGACATTTTTTGATTGGCCTTGTTGACCTCCAGTATGATATTCAATGATAGAAACTGATATTTTCCCAAAAATCTATCTAGATGCTTCCCAATGAATTCTTCTCCTGAATGGTTGTTTATTTGGGTTGTTGTGGAGATGGATCGCTCAATGTTCACTAGGTTTTCCTGCTTGAATAAATATACAAAGAAGTCAACCAAAGGATCCAATTGATCTCAACTGCGTCATTTTTCCTCTTCATTCAAAATCAAATTTAGGTCCTATTGAGATAGCAATAACCCCCCATATTATTTTCAACTTCAACATCTGATGGATGAAAACAAAATAGCACAGGGCCCCTCATATTTTGGATGTTTCTATACCTTCAAGGACTTTACTATACATTATTTTCTTTTGAATTTTTTGCTTGTTGAGCTTGTCCTGGATCTTTTCCTTTGAAACTCACTAGGATCCTCAAAGTGTGTTTTGTTATTTTCTTCATTCTTTGAACACGTTGTTTTACCCCTTATAAATTATTCCAAAAATTGTGCAAACTTCCTTTTTATATCTCACAAAAGTTGGTTTCCTTGAGACATGTTGAACCTAAAATGTCTTTGACTGTGACACAACATGCATTGCTTTGAAATTAACTTTAGTCATGTCATATCGTAAAATTCCAAAATTGTCTCCATTGTAACAAAGGGAAAGTTCAAAGTGAATTCTTTTTCATCTCATTCTTCATCACATCCTTGGAAGGTCTCTTTCCGTGTGACATATCATGTGACTTAAGTTTTCTTTGTCTTGATGCACCACAAGGACTTTTTTTCTCTTGCAATGTATCACATGAACCAAAAGTTTCCTCTTGCATGCCATATTACATAGATTGGATTTTTCTCTTTTGTGGTGTTTCACACAAAAAAAATATTTTCATGCGAAATGTTGCATTCCCTAAATTTTTACCTTTTGCGACAACTTCTATTTATTGCATCACACCAAAAATTATTTTCATGTGATACATCACATCAGGTCAAATTTTGTGTTTGAACGACAAACTTTTTATCGCTCCACACCAAAGTTTATTTTCATGCGATACACCGATAGGACCCTTAATATGATGATTTCCTGAAGGAGGTCACCAATAAAAAATGAGATAATTTTTTTAATCTTGATCTCTATCTCCCCACGGGCTTATTGTTCCCTTGAAAGACTAACAATACTAATATATGATGTTGTTGTGTAAAGTACCAGATCTAGTATAATAGCATGAAACAAAAATATTGCAGAAAATAACAACGAAACAACACAATAGATGAAACCACAACACCAAATATTTGTCATCACAATTATAACAAAGGCCCTTGAGTTGGTGTTCTGCCATTTCAGCCCGAGTTAATTTCTAGATCTTGAGGGGAGTGGAAGGAGAGGTAGGGTTAGTAGGTCAAGTGCGAGGAACAAAGGAAGGTTTGTGGGTCTGAGCAGAGACAATTTGTTGGGCTTCCTTAGCACGTTGAGTAGCCTCCAACCAAGTGTGAGGGTGAGCCATGAGGACCTGAGATCGAATTTCCTCTTTGAGGCCACAGAGAAAACATTCCTAGAAGAAGGCATCAAACATGACCTTTGTTATGAAATCCATGTGTTCAAAGGTAGATATAAAGTCTTCCACTGTGCCAAATTGGTTCAACTTGGTCAAATGGCCAAGATAGTGGGTGTCAGTATCAAAGCGGTCACATATCTTTGCCAAAAACTGAGTCTAAGCAACATACCTTTGGCATGTCTTTCTACGCTATTGCCACCATTGCCAACGTTTTGGATCCAGATAGAGGACATCATAATGAATTTTGGCCAAATCATCAATAATTCCATGCAAGGAGAAATAATGTTCCATTTGAGTTACCCAACCAGTGGGATCATATCCATCAAATTTGTTCACTTCAACTTAGGGAAGGCAGGGGTCACGAGGAATGGAATTAGAATGAAGGGCCATATTATGGGAAGAGTTCTCGCCTTCATAGGGGGAAGGTTTTTCAAGGGAGGGAGAGCTAAGGGATTGTTTCAATCACTGGGTGAGGGAGGACAATTCACCCTTAACCTCTGCCAATTTTCCTACGACATTGGTCTCGAAGACCGTGTCCAAGAGAGAATTATTGGAAGCAATTTCATAGGTCATTCTTTGGATGTCTACCTTGTGTTGTTTGGATTCATCTTGTAGGTGAAGGAATTCTTGGTTGCGAGTAGTGGCCATGGGTGGAGGGGACCGAAAGAGGGGTTGTGGGATCACGAAAAAAAGAGTAAAAAATGATGTATATGAGTGTGTTCAGTGTGAAAAGAGGAATGCAATGAAAAGTGTCAAATATGGGTGCAGGAAGGTAAAAACAAGGTTAAAAATGATAGGTATCACAACGATCAGGGAGAAAAGGGGAATCCAACGAGATAGGTCTAAAATAAGGGCCCGAGGAGGTAAAAAAAGGTTAAAAATGATAGGTGTAGAACGATCTAGGAGAGAATGGGAATCCAATGAGATATGTCTCAAATAAGGGTACTGGCAGGTCCCATGATTTTGTTTTTTTTACTTCGCTAGGGTTTTATGCAGATATGAATAATACTATAGTATTAAAATGCCCAAATTTTGAACAAAAAAAATGAAATAATTGTATAGGAATTTCCACAACCCGAATGTAGGAGGAAAGGTTATAGGGCAATGGATCTTCTCTGTTCCTTTTTCGTTTGTAATTTTTTTGCACCCCGAATGTTGAAGGAAAGGTAGCACAAAAATATATCTTCTCTATTCCTTTTCTATTTTGTTTCCTTCCCAAGGGTTAGGGTTTTCAGGGTGCCTACAAACAAGGGTTTTCCCTGTGCTATAGCTCTTTGATATACGTGTGGGGTCCAACAGTAGTACTTGGCCCAATATCTCAGGGCACTAACTAAGGAGGCTAGATCGTTCCCTTAGCTGTACTACCCGAATATCTAGGTACTAGAGAGTATCTTCCTGAGTGTTGTTCTCGGTGACACTATAGTAGTCAGGCGACCGATTGGTTGATCTAAAGATGGCTTCAGGATATCTAGGCTGATCCGTATACAAGTGATGTATGATGTGCTACCACTCGAAGGGGTACCAATAGGGGTTACAAGGGTGGCCAACAATGTGCGCTTAAGTACCAATTGTAGTTCCTGCATGTATGCTTCCCTGATCACGGATTTATGCTCTGATACCACTTGTAAAGTACCAGATCTATTATAATAGCATGAAATAGAAGTATCGCAGAGAATAGCGATAGAACAGTACAATAGATGAAACCAAAACACCAAATAATACCTTTATTGATAGGAAACAATGTTCACTTGCCTCTTCGAGGGGGTAACCTCCAACAAAGCAATGCTCTATTACAATAATTGTCAAGACAAATACCTTTCATACCTTCTACTCTTATTTATACTGATTCTATCTTCTAAAGAACATTCTAGAGGAAGATCTTTCTAAAAGCAGAAGCTTCTATTAGGTCTTCTTACATTGACTTGTTCATATTTATTAAATATTCCTTATTAAATAGTATCGACCTTTATTACATGGAAATATATTATTCTACCTACATGAGAAGTTAGGGGTTTAGGTCCCTAACATGTTGACATGGTTGAAGTAATAGACTTAAATATAAAAATCGTGAAATCCAAAAAAGAAAAAAAAGGGTTTGTTATCGCAGGATTCATACTTGTACAAAGCCCACCACAAGATCCTCAATCATTGCGTAACAATGGAAGAAACTATCACTATCACCTTAGTAGGATAGTCCCTCGTTTTAGTGATGGAGGAGGTCCACCACAATGGAGGCTTCCCTAGTGACCTCAAGGGACCAAATAGAAAGTTTAGTAGCCAAGCCTACCACCCCCTATCTTGATCACCAGTTTGTCAATCTAGGTCTAGGAAAGAGAAGAGGTTGAAGGTGATTTTTGTACCTGCCCAGAACAAGAACACTTTGTAGCATATATATAACAATTGCCAAGCTAAAGTATGCAAAAATAACCTCTTAGGACACTAGACATGATAAATTGCAATTGCTGTTACAAATTTGCAGCAGTAAACAATTGTATGACAACATTAAGTAATTTATAATAACGACAATAATTAGTGCTAAAAAATACCACAATTGACCATGAAAAATAAACACATAACCAATATAATATTATCCAATTTTTAGAGGAAATTATTGAGTGAGTTAAGCCACCTTTAGATGAGTTTACGCTGCAAATAAATGTAGTTTAGATGGTTGTAGATTTTTTTTTATAAAAACAAGTAATATAGTGAGTTTGCTAGGGTTAGAGTTAGTATAGTTAGTAGGATACTTGAGAGTTTTGAGAGAGAGGTTTCATCAATTAATTTCACCACAAGAGTTGCTTCAAGACTAGTGCCTTTACCATTCTAGGGCTATGGAGTCTCAAATGCATTCAAGCTTGAAGGTTGATCTACTTGAAACCAAGAGGTAGAGTCTAAACCCTAAGGTGCAAGCACATTTGGGCCTTAGGCTTTAGACTTTGAGGAGAAGGATGTCTAGGGTGCAAGCACTTTTGGGCCCTAGATATTGTTTCTCCCTTCTTGTAGCTTCAAATAGGTCAAAGATCAATTGTCTAGGGATAAAATCCTAAAGTGATAGCACTTTAAGGATTTAAGGTTCTAACCCTAGTAAGGACAATTCACAAATTTTGGACAAGTAAGACTTTGTGAGAGGAAGAAGCACTTATGTTCGTCTCTTAGGGTTTCAAAAATATAAGACTTCTTGAAACAAATTATCAATTTCACCATTTACATCAACAACATATCATAACATTGCAGAAATTTACTTACTTCATCTAAGAAACCATGATAATTTAACCCTAATTGTAGAAATATCCATCCAAAATCACCAAACCATCCACAAGAGATCCATTCCAAGCATAGTGCATGAGAGAGAAAGACCAATAACCCTTAAGGGGCTGAAAATTTCAGAAGTAGCTGTCACAATGGTGAGGAAAAGATGATGATGAAAATTAAAGTGAGGGTTATCCTTTTATATGAGGCTACCCTAGCATAATTTTTCCACATAATATGTCAACAACAAAATGTAAGTGGGGCTGACCCCTCATTTAACCTTTACAAATACTAAAGTGCAAAAAAACATCATAATGAGCCACACCTGTGAGACGTCAAGCCTCCTTAGGCAAGGAGGGGGCCTCCAAAGGCCACGTGGCAACAATCCAGAGAAGGGTGGGAGCAAGTGATGTCTCTTCTCATCGAACACCATGCCATGCATCATCAGTACTCCAAGAAATAACCAAACCGTACTTGCGTCATACTCTAGAAGGTGACATCATCACCAAAATAGGGCCAATGTCCAAGATCCAGGTGCTACGTCCAGGCCCTGGGGAGATGCATCTTGTCTCTTCCATGTCTCTAACTATTTGTTGTTGCAACATCCATGATCTTGGTGAAAAATAAGCTCTAGGGTACTCTACCCATCCTATGGGCTTCCAACCCATCTATGTGCCATCATGACTTAATCTTCTCATACCAAGCTCATCTATCCATCATTCAAGGTTATGAGGATGTGAGAGCTAATGTATGAGGGTGGTGAGTCACTGGATGACCCACTACTCTCCATCACACGTGCCAAGGTATTGCAATAAAGACACAACGTCCTTGGTACAAGCCCAGGACGTCCCTCAAAGAACCATGTCAGGGCCATAAAAAAGAAACCAAAGTATAAAACATGGTTAACCAAGGTTCATAAAAAACATTAGTCCTTAAAGCATGCAAATTAAGTTGTAACTTATACGCCATGTAAATAATTCACCTCAATATCCCCTTCAAGCATCACACCAACCCATGACCCCATGTGAGTCAACAAGATTAAGTATGGGAGGGCCTTCATCCAACCCTATTAGGTGTGCCACCTAGCCAAGAAATAAAATAACCATGTAGAGGGATAGGTCCTGAGGAAAGCATGAAATAAAGAAACCCTTCAAGAGTAAGTGTGAAAGTGATATGGTTTTAGGGATTACTTCATGGATTATAGTGTCATTTAATCCATTTCTATAAGCGCCTTTGTGGAGGGTGTGTTTTCTCTTGAGTTAACTCATTCTTACGCACTATTTTTTCCAATCCCCCTTTATCAGCCATATTACTAGTCTACTTTATCATATTTGCAAGTCCCCTTTTATAAGGTTTCAAGCTATAGCATTGCTATTTGGGACTCAGGTGAGCAATGAAAGGGTAGAGCTCAAGTTTGGACTGGCTCTTGCTAGTCCTTTGCTATCGTTCCTTTCTTTCTTTAACATCATTTTCTTATTCTTTTATTAGAGGCTGCAATCAACCTTTAGGCCTTCATCGCCTCTTCTCATGAGAGAATGGACCATGACCCATTACCGAAGTTTAGTACACCATGAGAGGCTCTAGGATGGAAATTGTTAAGTGTGGTGGGGAACATAATGTTATTCTTGTGATGCCCCCCTAGTAGTACCCCTTTTCCCTCGGTGGTGACAACACAAGACCAGGGCACATAAGCTGACCACCAAGGTGAAATAAGGAAATTGACATAATTTCCCAAGCCAGTGATCCATTATCCAACTTCAAACAAATATCCTCATCCACATGCCTAACAAATTAAGCACAACACTTTGCATGAAAGAAGAACTAACATACCTCATGGTGACGATGGATTACCATCTCCCATACTTTGGGTTGCTTAAATGTGATGAGTCTCGATTGACCTGTAGTTGTAAATGTGAATGAGGGGGGTTGTTGAGCTTCCATCTGTGGACACACTGATCATCATCATGGTCAGGATCATGTTCTCCATTGCGGGCCATGAGACATGATCTCCTCTAGCTACCCCTAGGCACGGGGGGTAACGGGGCTCATCATTGAAGTGAACCTGAATAGAAAGGGTAATGGACCCCATGAGTACTTCCCAACATGAAGTATGGATCTCCTTTTTCCTGGATAAGGCCCAAATCCGAGTGTAATATTTCCTTTGGGTCATAATGTATTGTTATTTAAAAAGTTAGGAAAATATGAAACTTGGGAAGTCCAAAAATTGTTAAGAAACAATTGCAACTCTTAGCAAACAATTGCAAATAGTTAGCTATATATGCCCAAGAGTACCTAGTTGAAAGGGCTCTTGCTTTTTGTAATTTTGGATAACAATTTCTAAGAATTTTAATGAGAAGATGCTCTGAAGGTCATTCTGGAGGAGAAGTTATTGGTGTTGAGTGATTTAATTGTTGTGGATTGTTTGTAGTATTTGTATTGTCATGTTCACCGTTGTAAGGCTATATCATTCATGTCTGGATTTATCTTCTGTGAGTTTATGGCTTTGCATTTTAATTTCTTTTTGATATTATTGTTTCGAGTTGGTAAATAGAGGGTTATGAATAAATTGTTGTTTTAGACTAATCTATTCACTTGTATCATTCATCATTTATGAGTTTCTACTTTTCTCTAACAACTCATTGTTTTATAAGTGCAAGCAAGACCTTATGATTTACTTTCTATTTCCTTTATTAGTTTGATCCTAGCTAGGATATGTTTAATTTGTCCACCTGTATCATTCATCATTTATGAGTTTCTGTTTTTCTCTAGTGGCTAACTGTTTTGGAAGTGCAAGTAGGATTATATGATTTAATTTCTATTTCATTTATTAGTTTTCTCCTAGCTAGGATATGTTAGAGTAGTTTGTTTTCTGTACTTATATTAGTTTTATATTGCACACTACATCTTGCATTTCAATCATCACAACCTAATCATTTTAGTAATGGATGCGAGACCCAAATATTGATGGGTCTCCTATCCCAAATGACATGAGGTCTAATTGGGACTTTATACTAGGGAGTACCCCTATTTGTTGAAGGGCACTTTGCTCGTGCCAACAGGTCCCCTCCTAAATTGAGACGAGGGAAGTCCATAATCCCTTTGTTCAAATTGTCTTGCCAAAAATATCACCTATTGTAGATTAGTCCATGACATTTATGAACTTGATATTGTTGTTTAGCTTGTCTGAGAAGAGGGTGACATACATGACATTTGAAGATTTTAAATAGATGTTGAGGTTGTAAGAGGATTTCCAACCCACTCCTAGACCTTCAAAAAGGCATACTAAGTTAGTGTATTCAATATTCCATTAAGGGAAGTATTTTTGGAGGGAGGAATTCCATGAGGCTTCAATAGACATTGTTTCTTAATAAAAAAGTATCACGCTTATGTACATTGATTTTCTTATGTAGATATATTTTCTTCTAGATTGATCCTAGGTTCTTATTGTTAATGGAGAGCAAGAGCCTTTTGGAACCCTCTTTGGGGGATTCAATTGCTCTAAGTGCCTTAGAGATGCTCTTTTTTTTTTTTTTTCTAACCTCAATGTTTGATTTTCTTCCCAATGCCTTCTTATTTGGCATTGTGAAAGGGACTATTTCTAGTCCTTTTGATATGGCCTTGGGAGGGGTTCATAAGGGCTTCTTGGCTTTGGAGTAATATCTATGGTCTAATTTGTCTGTCTTGGATAATTGGCTAGTTTCTGAGGTGGTGGGCGAGGAGTGGGGGGATTTGTAGGGGGTGAAGGCTAGATGGATGCCTTTGTATAGTATATCAAGGTTGATAGGGGGTCAATGGAGGGAGTTAGGTTGGAGAGCTTGGGATCTTGGTAGGAAAGATGGGCTAGCCAAGGAGGTGAGAGGAGGGAAGGGTCAACTATGAGGGGAGGCTCGACATCAAGGGTGGCCAGTTGTTTACCCATTTTAGGGTCCTATTTAAGTTTCTTGAAGACCTCCATAGTGAGGTTTTCGAGTAGTCCAGTAGTAGCCACATGTTTCTAAGAGGAGGTGGGAGCTAGGAAGGAGGTGTCTAGAGGGGATTTATTGGTGTCACGAGCCCGAGTGGGATCCTCATCAATAGGGAGAGGGTTGCATCACTTACAAGTGATTCCCTCCTCTTCTCGCTTTCCTTCACCAATCCTCCTAGGGCAGGTGTGCTGCAAGTGCCCAACTTCTTGACATATATAATAGAGAAAAGGGACGTTGATGAAGTCCATTTTCTATTGGTTCATACTACCACCATAGTTGAGTTTAATCCTCTTTAGTAGACAATCATTTAGGTCCATTTCAATGTAAATATTTTCCATAACCAATTTTTTCATTGCAAGGGTGTGCTCATCAATCTTCACACATTCGCCCATTTTGTTCCCCATTTGTTGGAGGATGGAAGTGGTCTAGAACTCCAAGGGTAGATTAGGTAGCTTAGTCTAAATGAGGATTTTGGTGATTTTCTCTTAGGTCAAATCAAACCCTAGGATCCAGTTCCTGATGCAAAGTCAGGCCGTGTGGTTGAAGTGGGGGCCCTCAACTTGTATGCGGTCCTGATCTTGTTGACTTTTGAACAAGAAAGTGATGAAGCCTTTGGATCCAAAGTGTCTCTTAAGAGTGTAGCCTAGTGATTTTCCCCACTTCATAGTAGTCTATTAATCGAACTCCATAGATTATTAAGTCAACATAACATTGATCTTATCTATTAATAACAAGACATTGAAGAACTAAAATTGAGAAGCAAAAAGAAGCAAGTAAAACAAAAGAAGAAAAAAATGTGAAAGATCTTGTTCCTGCAATAAAACTAATCCAAGTTCTTTCACATTCATGAAACCTATTGATGATTGATCCCATCGACAAGATTTTATCTTTTTACTTTAAAAAGTCTAGAAAAAAAAATGGATTATCATTACCTTCAACCATTACAAGGATGCATATATCATCCCAAAATCTGACTAGCAATATCAATTATTGCACGTTGTTGGGATAATTTATTTGCAATAAGGAAAATTCTTATTAATTCTTATTAGTGCTTGTCTAATTTTAAATGTTTCTAATTAAGTAGTCGAATTAAGGGCTTGGAATCACTTATTAGGAGTCCATGTGCTCTTCATGGCCTAGGAGGTCCAATAATCCATAGAATGTTCTAAAGTGTCCTCTCTTGAAGACAAACAATGAAGTCAAATGGGTTTAGCTTGGGTGGTTGGCACGAATGATTGTTAATTTCCCCACCTAGGTTCAATTCAGCAAATGACATGTTGAGCTCACAACCAAAATATTATTGTAATGATGAGAAGTATTTTGGGATTCATGAAAGAATAGATTAAATGATCCATCAAGAATACAAATGGAAGAATAGATCGATTAACTGCATAATGAAAATTTTCAGATTTTCAAATCATGCAAAAAGGGGCAGACTGAACCTATGAACATAGAATTGAGACATTTCCATCTGCAAATATCTTGCAAGCCCAATATTCTGTTCGCCAAGGAGGGGCAACATAAATGACACCAATCACTGTTGTTTCTGATAGGATTGGAAGGGTAACTCTGATAAGTGTTGCAGTGAGGAAATTCTTTCTGATCGAAGCTTGAACTTGCCCCACAAACTCAATCCAGGAAGCCAAATCTCAGAACACAGCCTCATCACCCAACTCTTGTCCAGCCATCCCTTCTCTCAGAACCCTCTAAAAAAATTCCTCCAGGGTGTCGCTCCCATAACTAGGCGTTGGATTGGCATCATACTCGCCTGTCTCTGGATCCAACAATAGCATACTCTCTGCAGAATAGTACCTCCCAATCTTCCCAAACTCTGCAGCATCTTCCAAAGATGGAAAAACTTTCACCAAAAGCTCCAACACTCCTATAGCGAAGTCCAATATCCCCAATGGCACCTTTAAGAACTTCGGTTCCTTGCCCATAAGCCTAAAAATCATTTCTCCCTGCTCTAAAGGAGTCAAGGCCTTGCCAGAGCCACCGATTGGAAGAATTTTATTTAACTTCTCCTCTTCTAAAATACAGTCCACCATGAAAGAGGCCAAATCCCGTTCACTAATAGGCTTACAAGCACACAGCCTCCCATCCCCAAACATCACATAGGGCTTCCCACTTTTAACAAAGTCCACCCGACGACCTAAACTCTTAAAGAAAGCAGTGGGTCTTACAATGCTATAAGTGAGCTCACCTCTCTCGGCTTCTCCCTGCAACTCAGCTTCAAAATTCAGCTTGGCTCTATGAAACTCTAGCAGAGGCTTCTGCACAAAGATGGCAGACAACAGAACGAAATGCGATGCACCTGCTGCTTTTCCTGCAACGAGGCTGTTCTTGGTGGCCTCATAATCAATTCTCCAGCTGTCTTTCACACCTCCATTCCTGCTAGCCAGACAAGATATTATCACATCAATAGCAACACCCACATCATGGATGGCTGTTTTCAGAGATGAAATGTTCGTTACATCTGCAAAACAAACCTGGGCTCCTTTCAGCTCTTCAATGGTCTCGTTCTTCCCATATCTTCCACCAATTCCGCTCCTTTCCCTGGCAATTGCAATGACATTGTAGCCCCTCTTCACTAATTCCTTCACTACAAATTTGCCTATGTAGCCAGTGGAACCCACTACTAAGACATTGATATCTTGGGTGCTCTTTTTTCTGAATGATTGCAGAGTCTGCTCTCTACTTGAAGCAGTAGCCTTGATGCAGGATCCCAATTTTTTACCAGAAAGTCGATTATGGATACGAACGCAGTAATCCAGTTGATGGGAAAAACTCGATTTCAACAACCCACAGAAGGGATCGATGGTATGGGAGGAACCCGAATGGGAATTAGTGGCAAGAGCCTTCTCTGTACATCGTTTCTGATTTAAATTCCCGGGTTTCCTTAACGGGACTAGGCTTGAAAAATTCAATGAGAATGCAGTGGAGAAGCCATTTTTACAAAAAAAACCATCTTTCGAAATGCAGATAGAGGATTGCATAACATTCAACTTCTGCGCATAATTCTCAAATCTCAAGAATATATATATAATTTAATTTAATTTAATTTTTAAAATAAATAATTAATAAATTTAAATTTTTATAATTAAATGTATTAATTTTTTTTATTATAATTATGTAAAATATTATAAGAAAATATTTTACATAATAAAAAAAAATTAATAATCAAAGTTCGTCACCATAACTTTAATTGTACACAAGCAATTTTGTCCACTCTACTATAACCATTACGATTAGGGTAAACCTATAAAAGTAATTAATAAAAAGTAATTAATAAAAAAGTATTCCACTATGTAGTTTTTTTAAGTGATATATTTTATATTAATTTGTTTTAATATGGATGATGATGATGATTAATGTTCAGTGAAACTAATTGATTTATGGAATCTTAAGGTAAGTGATTATTTTAATTTTTCAAAAATTATATTTCTATGCTTAAAAAGTATTGAGAGAAGTGTTTCAAGATCACCGTAATTTTGATGACTTAGGCTGTTAGGAAGGTCACTAATGTTACAAATGTGACATATTCTCTCATCCCATGGTGTTTTGGGAGTTGTCCAATGCCCAACTTCACTATATAGTTGGTGAGAGTTTGTTCTTATTTTAGCAATGTTGATTTTCTTCTTTGCACTTTTCAAAACCTAGAGGTAATTTTGATCTTCTAAATTAGAGTTGACCACTTCCTTGTAGTATCTTAATTTCTTTTTATCCACTAATTCTTTATCACACCACATATTCTCTTTAAATTTAGAAGAGATGCTATTTGTAATATTATGGATATTCTCCATGATGGTTTTTTTTTGTATTCCCCAATGATTTAGCCAAGATTTGGCATCTTTATGCCATCCCCGCTTGAACCACTGATGATTTTGGCTAGAATTTGAAGCAATTTTGGGGAGCTTCTTGTCATCCATGTTGTTTATCTTGTTCTTGTACATTAGGTATCTAATCATAGCAATGTTCTCAATGGGAAAAAAACGTACTTCTACTAAAATGATAGGATAAGATATACTAAGATAATAGGATAAAATGTATTGTTCTTAATTTTGAGATTATAAGTTATAAAATTCTTTTATATTTGTTATATTTTTTTTAAGATTTTTTTAGACAATCCTAAACTTCACATCCATATTATATTAATTATAATTAATTTATTAAAGTGTTTGTAATAAACTTCTCCAATTTACATTTGGGTAATATTATATTTAAATTATTATCCAGATGATTGATAGATTCATTTTCATAAAAAAATTTAGTTATGTGATTTAGAATTAATAAAAAAAATTAACCACATGTCATGGCATTACAATGACTTTAACGCATGTAGCTTTGTCAAGTGATATATTTTATCTTTTTTTCCACGTTGGAGTTTCGCGCTGGAAATCCATCCCAGATATTTCCCCACATAGTGGCTGATATGGGAGTGATAAAGCTTCGCAGCCCCAAGGGACACATGTTTCGAACTCGTGACCTCTCCCCAAACTGGAAGAGTTAACCAATTGTGCTATCCCGTGAGACAACTTAGACGGTAGACAAGCGCACCTTTCTCCAAGTGTTGGGAGGAGGTCTTGTGATCGAACCTTGCTGAGTCTCCGGGATGAATATTATAATGCTGCTATGTAAAAACATTGTATACTGTTGTATATAATCGAGAAACTTTCCCGTGAAAAAAATTATATTAATTTCAATTGATTATAGTGAAATGTTTGTAACACACTTTTCTAATTTGTATTGGGGTGGAAGAGGAATCTAAGAGTTGTAAGTATTTTAGTTTCTTTTAATATATTGAATTTATTTTATGTAAAAGAATTATTAATTTATTAATATATATTTATAAAGTTAAATTAATATGTAAATATGTAATATGATGAAACACTTTTTCTAATTTGTATTTGGGTTGGAATTTAAGAGATATATTTTACCACTAAGAACATTTTCCAATTTGGGTGAAAATATTTTTTTAATATATTAATTTAATTTATTAATATATATTTATAAAGTCAAATTAATATATAAATATGTTTATGTTATAAATACATATTTATAGTAGGAAAACTAATATATGGATATAGGGAAATACATGAATAACGAGAGTATGTAAGTATATATTTATTTATTAGTAAACTAATATAAATATATGGGTTATTTTTACAAATTGAATATGTATTCATGTTATGAATCACTTAGTAAACTATTTTATAACTATGTTATCAATTGGTGGTTTCCATGTAGTGATAAATTATCTATAATCACTGTGTAAATGGAAATGAAGGGCCTACCTTGTACTTAAGTCTTTTCTAGTTTCCAATGGGGAAAGCTTGTTTTTTTTTTTTGGTTTTTTTTTGTTCATTAGGTAAATTTTGCTGCTATGTCTCAACATATTTTCTGGGGTATGAGTTTTTGTGGGTATGGTCTTTTCTTGTGGTGACAGTTTTTATGTTTCTGAGGCTAAAAGCCTCCTCTGAAAACAACCTGCATTGCTGGACAATCTTGGTTTTTTCCTTTTGGAATGTAATCTTTCTATTTTGAATATAAATATATCGAGAAATTTTTTGCTCGAAAAAATGTAGTGATATATTAGTTTACTAATATATGAATATGTGGGTCCATATTTATTTATTAGTTTGACTTTCAAAACATATCTATATTTTTTATTTATTTAATCCGAACATAAAATATTTTATTATATTGTAATAAAGAGTTGTAGCTAGGCTAAGAATAGATACATAATACTTTTTAGTGTTTCTCAAGGAAAAATACACAGTTCTCTACTGTTATAAAAATAAGTTTATAATAGACTATATTATATAACATAGTTATCAACTTCACGAGCATTGTGACCTCAAAACGAGAACTCTAGCCCTAAAATTCCATATTTTTGCATCAAATATAACAAAATCAACTTTCGAATCGAAAACTAGTGCTCCTAGAATCACTACATTTTTTCTCATGGTTAGAAGCATTACTTGTTTGAAACCATGGCCTTGACACCCTGTGCCATTGTGGACCAAGACCTTCAAATCAACACCCAAATTGAAAAGTGGTGATCCTAAATAACCCTTTTCTTTTTTGGGGTTAAAATTATAACTTGTTTGAAAGGGTGAGCTTGACCACTGGTACCTTTGCGACCAAAACCTTAAAAGTAACCCCCAATCGAGCAAAAGAAAGATGGAAAAAATCCATAATTTAAAAATAATTGAAAAGAGAAATTAAAAAAAAAAAATCAAATCAATCTCCTTTCAACGAAATTTTTTTTTTCAAATAACTCAAAAACCAAATATATATATATTTTAATTCAAACTAAAAAAACAAAAACAAAACATAATAAAAAAACCAAATTTCTTATATTAAAATAAAATAAAATAAAAACAATTATTTTTATAAAAAAAATCCAAAAAATTATTATTTTCCCAAAATTTTTGAATAAATTTAAAAAATTATATA